>JUFY01020692.1:2800-21618 GCA_001855655.1 Leptopilina clavipes | reverse complement strand
TTTATAATTATTTTTTTTTATTATTATAATTAATAATTATAATTTAATTATAAAAATAATTATTTTTATAATTAATTTCTTTATTATTAATTATAATTTAATTATAAATAATTAATTTCTAATTTTTTGTCGCTTAGGTAATTTTAAGCGACAATTTTACATTTGAAATTACATTATTTTTATTATTTATTTATTATTTATTATTTTGTTTTATTTTTTTATTGTTTATATTTAAATAGTTTGTAGATGAAAAAATCTATTAGCTTCTAGTTGATTAAATTCTGAGATTAATGACTGATTATTATATTTTTACAGATGCTGGAAATGTGCCTAATGAATTATCGTCTTATTATTCTGGATGGAGCTTTTTTGGTCCACACACCGGGAATTAAACGCAATAAAATTCTGGGCAATTATAAAACACCATTAATTCTTGCTCAGGAGAAAAGAAATTCACGAATTTATGTAAATGTAGTAAGACGTTTAGTTAAACAATTTCATTCGAATCGAAGATGCAGACAATAGTTGGAATAATTGTTTAACTTTATTAAAGTTCCTAAAAGAAAATGATACATTCCGTATAAGGAAAATTTAATCTTAAGACAAAAATTTTTTTTACTTGGATTATAGACTTAACGATACAATTAATGCTTCACCCACTATTAATTCACTCAGAGATATATTAATTTTTTATTTTTTATAAGCTTTGCTTTTCAAACAATAAGAAAAAAAAAAAAGAAAAAAAATGTAGTTAACCTGACAATATATCGCAGAATGATGAATTAATTTGTAAAAAAAATTTTTTTTTAATTTATTAAATTATCTAATATAAGAATTTGTACCTTATTTTGTAAAGAGATATAATATTTTAATAGCTTTGCAACAAATTACCATATATTTATAATTATTATATTCAATATTTGTTGAAAATATTGAAAATGCTTTTGTATTTTGCAGTGTATTTATAAGTATGAAAAAAAATTCTTAAAAATAGAAAAATTGCGTCAATATATGCTGTGAAAAAATAGTAATAATAATAAATATAATTTACGTATAATTTTTCTAGTTGCATAAAAAAAAATTGTATAAAAAAGAAAATGTTCTTCTATAGGTCTAGGTCTATTTAAACCAAAAAACCTGCAATTTTTCGAGGAAATTTTATTACATAGTGTTGTAACGAAATATTTTTATTTTTAAATATTATGATATAGAAATATTGCAATTCCGCTGTTTTGTAGACAATGCAATAATGTACAATATGTATAATATTTATAATAATATGATGGAAAAATATGTTTTTCTTTCGCGAAAATAAAAAAATGTTGCCTTATGAAAAACATTTGTTCTTAATTTCAAATTTGGATATTTTCCCATTTTTTTCTAATTCTTCATTTTTTAAATTATTATCGTAATTTATCGATTTTCCATGAAATTAAATTCTTTGGATAATTATTCGATAGGAAAGAATTCTCAGTTATCCACTGGGGTGTCTAGTTTATAAATCAACCCCTCTGTATAGGTGTCACTAAATTGCACAATATTGTCCAATAGTAAAAAATTTATCACAATTAATTCATTCTATTCCAATTCTGTATCACTTTCCATTTTATTAGAATTATAACAAAAAAAAAAATCTTTTTCTCGCAGAAAATGCGCAGTAAAAAATTGAATTCAGAAATTTGTCACTTTATTCGTTTTTCACCTTGGACCACAATGTGTGTATACTTTATAATAAATGTAGGGGAACAGAAATCTCATGAATAATATTTGAAAAATTTTTTTTTTAAACAAATTTCCTGCGTGGGTGACTTTTCAGTGAGAAGGTCCTTGGAGACAAACAGGGTCAAAATCAATATTGAAAAATGATATACAAGACATTTAATTTTAAAGATTGATTAAATAATCAATTTAAATTATTAACCAAGCAATTGTAAATTATTAAAATTCGACGATATAACGTTTATCTTCTATTTTTTTTAATCTTCTTTTCCAAATTACAAGAGAAAATTATTACTTTGTTTCGTTCTTTTCTATTCTCAAAATGTAGTAATTTATTTTTAATATTAGTTTTTTTTTTCATTATTGAAAACTGAAAATTTTTCAGCTTTTTTATCGAAAAAATTTTTTTCTCGACTTATAAGAATATAACAACAACGTTAAAAATAGAAAGTAAAAATTAATCTATAAGAAGTACAATTAAAATTTTCGTGGAAATAATGTTGAATTATAGATAAATCAATTGTTTTCTTTTTTTATTTTTTATTTGCCAATTTTTATTATTTGTTTTTGTTTGATTTTTTAATTTATCTTCACTGCCCTCTAAAATGAATGAATGAATTATTATTATTTATTAATTAATGTATTAATTTATTAATTATTATTATTATTTATTAATTAATGTATTAATGTATTTATTATTATTATTATTTATTAATTAATGTATTAATTTATTAATTATTATTACTATTTATTGATTAATGTATTAATTATTATTATTATTTATTCATTAATGTATTAATGTATTAATTATTATTATTATTTATTCATTAATGTATTAATTGATTAGTTATTATTATTTATTAATTTGTCTATTTTGCTAAACTACAATAATTCAATCACTCGATTATTACATTTTGGATCCGCTCTTAAAAAAAAAATTTAATAAGTGTAATTTTTACATGCAATTAGATGTTAAAAGCATAAAATTTCATCGGCGATAGCAATAAGTAGTCAAGGCATTAAAAATGCTTTTAACACCCGCGACTATATGCATTATATTCGAAAAAGGATATTTCGTATGAAAAATGCAAATGAAAGAACGTTAATTTACACGCATAAAAATGACATTCCTCTCACCATAAACAAAATAGAAAAAAAACTGTAACGTAAAAATTAAATAAAATTCACATTCATTTTGTATCAATCATATAAAGGTCAATGACAATCAACGAACAAATTTCCCATTTTTTACGATAAAAGTATTATTTTTCTTTTTATGCAATTTTTTTCCCCCTATTTTTTTTTTCATGTGTAATTTTGAAGGGACTTTTTTTTTCCTACCCTGGAAAATGAATTTTTTTTTCCTTTCCTTTTCACTGTCACAAAGCTTGCTTCAAAATGCAAATAAGAATTTATGATACTTGCAAATATGAACAAACAATAGAAGAGGCAACCGACAGGAGATATTCGCTTTAATCTGCTCTGCTGGCTCTCTCACGGGGGTTCTGAGCTTGCGCGGAGCTTTTGAAAGGCGCGTTCTAGACTCGTCTTGTCCGGATCGAGAGACGAATTTACTCGTCCCTAAACTTCCGAGAGGGACAGAACGCGCACAAAAGGGGGGGCTTAGTGTTGGGAACCGCAAATTTAACAAGAAAAAAAAAAATTATTATTAATAATAATAATAATAAAAAAAAAGAAACAATTGTGTTTCGAGAACAAAAAAAAAAGAACGGAAATAAAAGACATAATAATTTGAATTTTCGTTAAAGTTCCCTTTCACTTGTGACAAAGTTCCTGATATACAGATTTTCAAAAGGAGACAAAGAAAAAGAAGAAAATAGGCCAAATAGTTAATTTTTTTTTTTTTTGACAAGATTGAACCGAGACTTTTGGTTAATTCGGTTCAACGGGGAAAACACCGGTAAACGCGGAAATGTAATTTCAATTGTTAAAAGGGCGTTTGTTCTACGCAGTGGTGATTTTTTAAGCTCATGGCTTGAAAGAAAGCAAGAGGAAAACACAAGAACGAAATTTTTAAGTGCCAAGTTTATCGCTAACAGCCAGGTGAGGGTGTTTATCAATCAAAAACAGCAAAATTTTCCGAGATGAGCTATTATTTACCAAAGAAAACATAATTTTTTTCATTTCCCTATAAAAAAAATTCAACATATTTCGAATATTAATTTTTTTCTATTCTAAATTCTTAATATTATTAAATTAGCAATAATTATGTAATTAATTCTCTATTAATTAATTGTTATTTCCAATTTAAATAATTGACAAAAATTTTCTCACAATTTTTCAAATTATTTTTAGGAAAATAATTTTTCAAAATCGTATCTTCAATGAAATAAGAATTATTTAAATTATAACAATATCAAATATTAAAGATTAATATTTGATATTGTTATAATTTTAGAACTGCAATTTTGAAAAAAAAAAAATTATGAACATTCTTGGTAATGAAAAGTGAAGTCTTTGTATTGATATCTCAACTCCGAAGCAAATTCGTATTATTTATTTGTCTGTTATAAATGGAATGGAGTGAATGTTTCAGTGTTTATGACGTTTTTCGCCAAAAAAAAGGGGGGGGGGGGATAATTCCTTCTTCAGAGAAATTAAAAAAAAAGAACTAAAACTACAATATTGAATTTAGTATGAAGATTTGAAGAATTCTTTAGAGAGAAAATTTAGTCTTTTTTAAATTGAGAATCTTAAGATTAATGATTGCAGTTTGGAATTTATAAACTTTGTAAGTAATGAAAGTAAACAAAACAGTGGAATGACAGCCATGAATTCTTAAATCAGTTTTCGCACCGTTTCACAAAACGTTTAACTTTGTGAGAATTTCATTTAACAATAATAATTAATTCACGTCACTTGGAAATTAATTTTTTAATTTTTTGCTTAATTGTGTGATATAATAAATATTTACAATCAATAAATATTTATTTTAAGAAATTCCATGGTTTTTAAATTGAGGAAAGTTTATTAAAAAAAGAAATAAATTTTACCATTTCGTATTGTTCGTTAAAAACCTTTTTTTGAACAAAAAAATTATTGAATAATTATTTAACAGATGAGTATGAGATTTATATAATCCATATTTGTTTATTAACAAGGAAAATAATTTCAATTTAGTGATTTATATATTTTAATAACTGGGCTGTATAATTAAATATGGAAATATTATTAGTAATTAATGGGCAAATATTTATTACAACTGGGAGACTTCGATATCAGAGCTAAAGTGATTTAGAAACTATTCATTAAACAGCA
This sequence comes from Leptopilina clavipes, assembly GCA_001855655.1. Taxonomy (NCBI): domain Eukaryota; kingdom Metazoa; phylum Arthropoda; class Insecta; order Hymenoptera; family Figitidae; genus Leptopilina; species Leptopilina clavipes. The sequence goes on along the minus strand of JUFY01020692.1, from coordinate 16,620 downwards.
AGGAGAGATAATTGAATATCATAACAAGCTTCAGTTTCAAGTTTCCGAAAAGTTCTATAATGTATTGTGCAAGCTTGTTAAATAATTAAATGATAACATTCCAAGTAAATTACAATTAATCAAAAAAAGTTTCGTTTTTAAATTACATTCTCTCTGAGAGCTTTCTTTTTTTATTACAAAACTTTTACAAAAACTACGTCGATCTTTTCATCCAATTCAAACAATTAATTGGAAAAAAATTACTAATTTTATAAAACAAATAATAAAATAAACGCCTTGTTTTCCATTTTTTTTTAAATTCTCATCAATAATGAGAAATTATTTTTTTAATTACTGTGAGTTTTAATTACAAATTGAATTTTTTATTTGTAAATTCCAATTGTTCGTTTTAATTATAAATTGTAATTTTCAATTGTAATTTTCAATTGTAATTTTCAATTGTAATTTTTAATTGTAATTTTCAATTGTAATTTTCAATTGCAATTTTCAATTGTAATTTTCAATTGTAATTTTCAATTGTAATTTTCAACTGTAATTTTCAATTGCAATTTTTTATTGTAATTTTTAATAGTAAATTTTGATTGTTAACTTTGATTGTAAATTTTGATTGTTAATTTAAATTGTAAATTTAAATTATTAATTAATTGTAAATTTAAATTATTAATTAATTGTAAATTTAAATTGTTGATTGATTGTTAATTTTAATTGTAAATTTTTATTGTTAATTTTCATTGTTAATTTAAATTATTAGTTACGATTTATAATTTTTAATTTTCAAATCGAATGTAAATTAAATGAGAATTAAAATCGATTTCCCACTGAGAAGATTGTAATTTTTCAAATAATTCTTTTTTAGGTAGAATTTCAATTTGTTTGCCGAATAAAATTTAGTTTCGTAATTTTTTATCCACATCTGTGACTTAAACACGACGATCAATTTTAGTGACATCTAATTAAATTTAATAGAACGTCTTCCAAATTATTCCCCCTCTTTATTTGAATTTTTCATACAAAAAGGAAAATTTTTTTTTTACTCTATGCAAATATCCGGTTTGGTGAAAAACACTTTTCATTACCACAGAGGCAGAGTAAACTTAAATATGAGTTTTAATAGACAGGAAAATGCGATTTGTCTCATGTATAACGAAAATGTGATAACTTTCTTCATGTTTCTCAAAAACTTCAAGTCAAAATTAAAATTGACTTTAATTAAAATTTATGTTGGTATCATATTTGCAGAAAAGTTTATTTTGCACTCGGTGAGAGAGGTCAAAATAAATATGATAAGGGAAAATTTGTGTTGAAAGTTTTTTATTGCTCGTGACTTGCAATTAATTCTGCTTTTACCATCGTAGACAATTTTAAAGTTATAAATATCATTATAAAAATATAAGTTTCCAAAGAAATATAATATGTTTTGCAAAAAAAAGGGTTTTTAAACGACAAAACTAAAAGGACTTATAATACTTTAACGTATAACGTCGTTTCTTGGGGAGAAAAATGTGCGAGGTCATGTTACAATTGTCCCAAACCTGAACTGCGGTAATTTTTTTTAAGTGTTCTACACTTTGAGTGTAGTACACTACACACTTAAAATTGGAACAAGTGTCCTTCCTTAAAAACTAACTTCTTTTTTTTTCAAATTGAGTGCAACTTTTTAAAATTCCATTTCAGTTTCACGTATATACACAACTGAGAAGTAATAGTCATAAAAATGGCAACTTCATTTTCACATACTCACTATACTTTTCATTATGAATTTTCCAACAGTTTTATGTCGCAGTATTTTTAATTTTTAGGTCACAGAGCATTTTATATATACTGAATTGAGAAAAATACATGACGAATTTTTCTCGATTAACAATAATAATAATAATAATAATAATAATAATAATAATAATAATAATAATAATAATAATAATAATAATTTCTGCCACTCAAAATTGTTTGAAATATTAAATATCTAACGAATACAAAAATTTCCTTCTCGAAACTAACTACATCAAAATTCTAAAATAGATAAAATTAAAAATATGATTTATTTTGAAGATTTATAATATCAGATCTTAAAAGCATAGTAAACATAAAAGATAGAAAAAGTAAAAACCGTATTGACTATTATCAAGTAAATATTTACTGGAACCAAATAATTTTTGAGTCAATTAAATTGTATTTGATTCAAATAATAAATTATTATTTCACTTGCAGTATATTTTTTTTTAATAAAAATTATTTGGCTCAAGTAAATACTTATTTGATTATTATCAAATAAGTATTTACTTGTCAATTAATTCATTATTTGAATCAAAAAATTTATACTTTAATATGTTGCGCATTTAGACGTGAAAAATATTTTACTGGTGGAAAAAAAAATCTCAACTACTCGATCGAATTTTTTTTTCGAGTATATAATATCTCTGCTCTTATATTTTCGCTGTTAATAATAAAGTGAAGCTTTTTTCAACGTTAAGCAACCTTCTTTTCCAAGAACACTTAACTTTTTAACCAGACCTGAGTGTTACCTCCTTTTGACATTAAAAACAAGTGGCTAATTAAATTTTCCAATGTGGAAAAAAATATTTTCAAGTTTGTTGGGAAAAAACAATTTTTATTTAATTCAGAGAAATTGAGGCAGAATTAATTATTACATGTAATTTGACTTAATAATATTTATTAACGGGATTAGTTAATTATGTCGTTAAAGGATAAAAGAATTTTTTTCGCAAAGCTGAATAATAAAAAAAATAAATTTAATAATAATTCGAGAAGAAAATAACAATTGGAAAAATTTCTTTGAAAAAAGGTTTTCAAAAAAACGAGATATGAAACAATTAAATGATGCGGAATTTCTGATGCGATGGAATTGGCGAATCATAATGTTAATTAGGTTTTGATTTGAAATTGGAAAGGTCAATCGCATGACCTATTTATGGCGGGGGCAAACATGTCGGGAGAGAGATACATCTTCCGGTGCCAGTTTTCATATAGTGCTAATTGAATTGATTAGAAGCTAGAAAACGCTTTATGGATTTTCACATCGAATCAAAGTTCTGTTTACACAAAATACGTTCAATCTGATATCTCAGAAATATTACACACACACACACAGAAAAAGCTTCACATAAAACAAAATTGAAAATTATGGCTGAAAAATCAATCGACTTTTTTCTGTTTCTTATTATAAAAAGGAAAAATTCTTTTATTATTATTTCCTATTTTTAATTTTTAAGTAAAGTAAATCAATTTTACCGATTTTTTCCGTTCGATAAAAATATTTCATCAATTTTTTTTTCTTTTTGCAAGATTACATCACTGTTACAGAGCTTTTTGAAATTTGTTTGCTATTCACTTTTATGAAAACCAATTCTAAAAAATATATATATGATGTTTATTTTTTGATTGTACCTCTCAATTTTCATTAATGATGGTTTGCTTTCAATTTTGTTGAAAGGTATGCCTTTGATGGATCACTTCAAGATTAAAAAGGTAGAAAGAATTTATAATCACAAAACAGAAATCGAAAATTTTTTTCATAATTATATTGAACGGACTTTTATTTTAAAAAAAGTTTAAAGAAGAATTTTATAATAAATATCACATTTTGATTCGGTACGCGCAAAAGAAGATATTTAATTATTATTATCGATCCAATTTATATTATTAAATAAAATTAAAATAAACGGAATTAAAATTAAATTAGATAAATTAAAGTAATTGATGGGATAAATTTATTACTTCGTGAAATTTTAATGAAGGGGAACACGAAAGAGTAAATAAAAAACAACACAGTTGATTTTGACTAATTTTGTACATACTGATGGGGAAAGAACTACTTTTTATTCATATAGTTAATTATTTAAATATTTTAATTTAATTATTCTAATTTTTCAATTATTCAATTTTTTAATTTTTTAATTTAAAAATTTTTTAATTCTTAAATTTTGTAATTTTGTAATTTTGTAATTTTGTAATTTTGTAATTTTGTAATTCTTTAATTTTGTAATTTTGTAATTTTGTAATTTTGTAATTTTGTAATTTTGTAATTTTGTAATTTTTTTGATTTTTTAATTATTTTGATTTTTTTATTGGTGAATTTGTCCATTTTATTAAATTGAATTAAATGACAAATACCTATTTTGAACTAATAGAAATGTACCTGAAAAAAATAATTTCAAATTGAGGGGAAAAATCACCCTTCTTGAATTTAGAATATATTTTTATTTCAAAATTGAAAGCAACAGTTTTCTGTCTCTCTCCAAACTGCCCTACTTATAACCACCAGACACCTTTTACTGTCAAATGCACTTTTCTTCTCGTCATCTCTTCACAATTTTTCTCTATATACATATATATTCCTCATATTTTAACATAAAATTCTCATTCTTCATTTTCAATACTCTTTCATCCCTGCTTCTCAATTCACATTACAATTATCTTGCATTGTTATATAACCTTGAGAGAGATATGACACATATTGAAAATAAAAAATATTAAACACTTTGACATTTACTTTAACTTTTGTAAAAAATCCCAAACCAAAAAGAAAACTGTTTCTTACTGCCTCTAAAAATTTGTAAAAAAAATGTGTTTATTTTTTTAAAATAAAACTTTTGTTCGATTTTTTTTCTATGAATTTTTATATTCATTATATTTATGTTTCCTTTTGTAATAAAATTTGCTTTTGTGCAACAAAATTATTCAGAAATTGTTATACGATTTCGAGGGTATATAGTAATATTTATAATATAATAATATTTGTTATTATAGTGGTAAAATAATATTCATGTATTATATCTTGACGTAAATGTTAATTTAATAACATTTTGATGATTGATGTTTGTTTTTGACATTTAATTATTATTAATATGGATCGAATTTACATTTTAAAAGGGAATAATATCTGGGTTTGACGAAGTAAATTTTTTTGATAAACTGATGACCCAAATATTTCAGTTAAATTTATGGCTTCATTTTTCCTATGCAAATTTCATAGTAGAGATGGTTATTTTATTATTATTCATAAATATAAAAAAATATATATTAATATAATTGTGAGAATTAATATTTAATTAATACTATTACTAATTGATACTAGTATACTACAGCTAGCAAGAGGGTCTGACTAAAACACAATTTTACCACTGCAAATAAAATTCAAGTATATAGACCATTGTATCTGACTGAAACCGACTTGTACTACTGAAAGTAAAATAGTTTTTCTATATTTTTATTGATTAAAATAGTTTTCAGCTGAATTGTCTGACCAAAAACTACTTTGACCACTGATATACAGTAGAATTATAAGAATTCAAACCGTTATGTCTGATTAAAAATGACTTTCAGTACTGAAAGTAAAATGATAAAGACTTTAAACTGAATTGTCTGACTAAATCGGATTTTTACTACTGAAAAAAGAATTCATAAAAATATAAACACGTCTGACAGAAATTCACATCTACTACTGAAAATGAAATCATATTTGCAAATATGTCTGACTCAAATGTACTTTTACTACTTAGAAAAGAAGAGCAAGAAGAACTACTTTGCCTGACTAAAACGTTATTTAACTACTGGAAAAAGAAATATAAAATTTCCAAGGCAAAACGTTGTCTGACCAAAAACTACTTTAACTACTGATAATAAATTCAACAAATTAAACATGTCTGACTAAAATTTACTTCTACTACTGACACTAGAATAACAATTTTTGAAACTACTTTGTCTGACTGAAACGTTCCTTTACTACTGGAAGAAGAAAATTATAAAAATCATTTTGTCTGACTGAAACTTTCCTTTACTACTGGAAGAAGAAAGTAATAAAAATCACTTTGTCTGACTAAAACATACTTCAACTACTGGAAGAAGAAATATAAAATTTCCAAGGCAATACGTTGTCTGACCAAAAATTACTTTGACTACTGATAGTAAATTTAACAATTTAAACATGTCTGACTGAAATTTACTTCTACTACTGAAACTAGAATAACAATTTTTGAAACTACTTTGTCTGACTAAAACTTTCCTTTACTACTGGAAAAAGAAAATTATAAAAATCACTTTGTCTGACTAAAACATACTTTTACTATTGATAAAAAGGAATTTAAACTTTCCAAGGCTAATTTCCAATTTGTGTCTGACCAAAAATTACTTTGACTACTGATAGTATTTTAAACAAATTTAAACATGTCTGACTAAAATTTAATTCTACTACTGAAACTAAAATAGCAATTTTTGCAATTACTTTGTCTGACTGAGACGTACTTTTACTACTGGAAGAAGAAATATAAAATTTCCAAGGCAATACATTGTCTGACCAAAAACTACTTTGACTACTGATAATAAATTCAACAAATTTGAACATGTCCGACTAAAATTTACTTCTACTACTGAAACTAAAGTTCCACGATTCTAAACAATAATGTCTGACTAAAATTTGCCTTGACTACTTATAATTAATTATAAATAATCTAAACCTGTCCGACTAAAATGTACTTCTACTACTTAAAATAAAATTCTTTTGAACCATCATTGTCTACCTAAAACGTACTTTTACTACTGATAGTAAAATTTCAAGACCTTAAAAAAGTTCTCATTGTGAGTAAAATTCACTTTTACGGTTGATATCAAAACTTTAAGAATTCCAAAGTTTTTGTCCAACTGTAACTGTCCTTTACTACTGAATTCGCAGATAAGAGGAATAGAATGCTACATGCTCTTTTTTTAATGTCCTCTAATTATAAAATGAGATATGCATTTGTCAAACAATTTTCCTTTTAATACAAAAATATGGTACAAAAAAAAATATATATATATAAAGAGTACAGTTAGAATTTTTCTATATACAGCCCAACATGAAATTCAATTTTTTCAGCCTCTATTTTCTATCGTAAGAATATTTTCACATCAGCTTTGTAATATACCTGTGTTCGATCGAAATAAAAAAAAATCTAACATTTACTGAAGAGGAAGAGAATAACGAGAAGGAATTGCTCGACAATAACCTTTGATCTCTGTTAACGTATTTTCCGGGCACATATATTGTATAAAAGTTTTCATGGATGGAAAATTGTATATGAAGTTCGAAATAAAGTTAATTTTCTCATACAAAATAATCATTATTTTATTTTTTATTATTGGAATGGAATAATAAATATAAAGAAAGACGATTAATTCCAATTTTAATGGAACATGTTCAATTTTTTAATTAAACTTTTTCAAATATATATAATATATTTATTTTATATTATTATTATTATATCACTGTAAACTTAAAAGTATCAAATTGATACCAAAAGAATCAAATTAATTTCAAATTTTTGGATCAATTTGGAATCAATTTGATTCTTTTGGTATCAATTTGATACTTCTAAGTTTAGTGTGATAGTAAAAATATATAATAATATTATAATTGCTTTGTTTTTATTATTATCATAAATTTTTGCTAAAAATATTTTTCAATTGTTAGAATTTCAGAATATTATTATTATTATTTTTAATTACTAATATTAAAATATTAAATATTAAAATATTAAAATAATATTAATAAAGTTGAAAATTGATTCTACAATTCTAATTTGCAAGAAGCACTTAATACCCGAAATTTGAATGTTTCTGCTTATTATTTGATATTCTGCAGTAGAAATAATAACGTGTATATACTAATATCCATGTCTAACATTAATTTCTGAAATCCCATTGCTTCCAATTGCCACGCCTTGCAGCAGTTGGGTTTATTAACTTCCAGTGAACTCTAAATGGATCTCATTCCAATTTTGTCTGCTGTTATCTTACATAGCTACATGGAAATGCAATTTCATTTGCAGAAAAAAGAAAAATACCCCAAGTCCATGCATACATGAAATAACAAAACAAAGGAAAAAATTTTAAAATACAATTTCTCTATATAAAATTTATATGAGGATTTTTACATTCTCATCAATAATGAGAAAGTATTTTCTCTATAAATTCTATTATATTGTCCTATATACGAATCACTCTCAACAGGTTGCTTTTGTACAAATAGTTCGGTTCATTTACCTATCGAACATTTACCTCCAAGTGTCATCCTGCCAAAACGCTTCAAAAGCCCTCATTGCAAAGTACACTTTGTTCTATTCAAAAAAAAAAAAAAATTATTCAATTCTACTTTCCACCATTTTTGATCCCTTCTCTGTCAAATCTCGAAAACTTTGCCAACTCTGGGAAAAATATTTTAATAACTTGGAAAAATATTTCAATAACTGAAAATAAATTTGTTTACTTCATATATAAAAAAAAATTGATCCATTCGAAAAAAAAATTGTTTTCACTGTCTCTTTTGAAGAATAGAAAAATTATATAAATGTGAAATGGAGAAAAAATTGATGAAAATTTTTCACATTATATTAATTACGTTTCAATTTTCCGCAGTAATAAAAATAATAATCTTGGAAATTTTTTTACTGCGCGGAAATTTTCACGTGCGGAAAAAAGTTCACTATAAGCCTTCAAATAAATCCTCAAGAGATATCGGGACATTTATCTTGGAAGAATTCTAAAAAAATTTTTCCTGAATGGAACTTTCAAGGGCTTTTTAAAAGGAGGCGTTCGTTAGCTTTCATTTCCAGAGTAAATATATATATCTATAGGATTAGATTTAAAAGGAAGGCAATCAGAAGTTAATTGCTAATCCCATCCTACAATATTATATATATATATATATACAATATATGACGCTCGGCGACAAAAAATGCCTTAGCTACTAAAATTTTTAGGTTATGTTAAGTGACATTTTTACCTTAAATACCTTTTTACCTTTTCAATTAGGATAAAATCAAAAATAGTTTTTATTTGTATCAAATAATAAATTATTATTTTACTTACAGTTTTTTTTTTAAATAAAAATTATTTGGTTCAAGTAAATATTTATTTGACAATAGTCAATAAGTAATTTATTATTTGAAACAAATAAATTTTTTTTCAGTGCAATAGTTTGTATTAATTGATCGTCTTTGTGTATTTTTACTCCAAAAATCAAAATTTATTGAAGCGGAGCGTCACAGATTTCCTTACTCTCTAAATCCTGAATTAGTTAAAAATAACTGTTTGTAAAATCTTGTCTGACTTTTTGCTTCAGCAATTAGTAAAAAAATAACTTAATTATTATTAAAAAAAAACTACTTTGCAGTAAACAATAACTAAAAAAAATAGTCACATTTGACAAATTTGAATTAATTACCAAAAGTTTTAGTTATACATAACCTTAAAGTGAATTTAACTATACAATTTTTAGTTATTTTTAATATTTAATATTACTTTTTTAGCAATTAGTAAAAAATGACTAATTATTAGCATAAAAAGTAACTAATTTGTAGTAAAAAATAACAAAAAAATAGTCAAATTCGACTATTTGAATTAATTACCACAAATTTTGGAGATACATAACCTAAAAGTGAATTTAACTATATAATAATTAGCTATTTTTAATATTTAATATTTTTGCTTCAGCAATTAGTAAAAAATAACTAATTTGTAGTAAAAAATAACAAAAAAATAGTCAAATTCGACTATTTGAATTAATTACCACAAATTTTGGTTATACATAACCTAAAAGTGAATTTAACTATATAATAATTAGCTATTCTTAATATTTAATATTTTTGCTTCAGCAATTAGTAAAAAATAACTAATTTGTAGAAAAAATAACAAAAAAATAGTCAAATTCGACTATTTGAATTAATTACCACAAATTTTGGTTATACATAACCTAAAAGTGAATTTAACTATATAATAATTAGCTATTTTTAATATTTAATATTTTTGCTTCAGCAATTAGTAAAAAGATAACTAATTTGTAGTAAAAAATAACTTTAAAAAATTATATTAATTTAAATTAACTTTAAAATTGTCAAATTCGACTATTTGAATTAGATATCAAAAATTTTAGTTATACACACACATAACCTAAAAATTTTTTTAAAAACTGAATTTAATTATAATAATTAGTAATTTTTAACTAATTGATTAGTAGAAATAATAGTAGAATAATAATTACTAGAAAAACTTTTTGCTATAAAATTATAGTTATTTTTAATCCTAATTGAAAATTTAAAGAGTTTTGAAAAAGAAGGGAGAAAAGGCGTTAAAATTTATACTATTTAATTGAAGTACATAAGAAAAACTTTCTTCATTTTATGTCCTAGACCCATTAAATGTAACCTTTCCGGGATATATATGTATAATATGCAAGGACTTATAAACTGAAGTTCACTTGTGTGTGTGTGTGATGCCATTTCTTGGCGTCCTGCCGTCGTCATGCTCATTTTTTCACGCATGCGACGGACAAAACGATGCGTCTTGGCGCCGTGCAAGCTCGATATACAGATAAAAGTCAAACACTGTCAGTGTATACGTTCTATATACAGAGAGAGTGAGAGAGAGAGGCATATCGAACGTTTACATTGCACGTGCTTGCGTTCTTCGAAAAGGGAGAGATTATTGATCAAAGGCTCGCTAGTAAAAGTTTTTTTAAATCCAACATGAGAACTATTGTCCAGGTATAAAGAAATTTATTCTGTCCCCATTTCGCATTTTGCCTAAAAGATTAAAATTTTACCAGAAAAAGTATTTATTATTCAAAAAAAATCGTTTCACTCCAATTTTCATTAGAAAAAAGTACGTTCGATTTTCTCAGAAATGTTAATGTGAAGTCATAAACAAATCATCAAATGGATTGTAAAATATCTTAGTGGGGCAATTTACTCTAATTTTCATGTGAATCGATAAAAAACCGATTTCGAATTTTCTCGGTAACGACATGAAATTTACGCATGTATGAAAAATTCGTTGACTTGGATTTTTGGACTGGTTTACTGACATTTTTTCTTTTATAGAATAATCGTGGGAATTTTTCCAATATTTTTGCGATTTTTCGCAAATAAATAGAAAGGGGAATAATAAATTAAACTAGTCAACTTACAACTTGACGATATTGAGGATATTTCTTTTTTTGAAAAAGATAAAGACATTTTTGTTAGAGATAGATAATTACTCATATAGTACAATGAAGCCAGAGACTTCATTTTGTGAAACACGTGTCGACACATAAAAGACATCTGAGAGTATAACTGAACAACAATGAGCCTTTTGATGAACGAGTTCGTGTGGTCCTGCTCTTATACTTTTCATATATATGGGGAAAAAGAGCTAAAAATGTAAAGCTTGGGATAGATTATTATTCCCTAATAGTAAAAAAAAACTGATAATAAAAATGAATAGAACAGTCTCATTAAAAAGAAGACTCGACCCATATTTCCAGATAGACACTTTTTTTTAATAACATTTCATTTGAGGCGTGTTATCTCAATTTTTCTTTTATATACTTTTCCAAAGTGCGTTTGATCTCGTCAAAGAGACTTTGCTATATAAGAAATGAAAAATTCAACAAACAAACAAAAAATTCATTCTTAAAAAGAAAACAAAAAATTAAGGAATACGTGAAATATCTCAGAAATTGTTTATATGTACGCAATCATAATTATCAATTAAAGCAATTTTTTTAAAAGAAAAATAATTGATGGCATTCCAAATTTAATTTTCCTCGCGGTTATATTCACACATATAGTTCGAATGGTCCAAGTAAAATAAATTTCCCTTCAGATATATCGTCGATGTCCCAGTTAACTCGCGAGTTTAATTTTTGATGAAAGAAAAAAAAATCATTTGCCGGTTTAAATCCGTTTAAAATTAATAATTCCATTTCGTGCTAACAATAATATTTTTTTAAATTTATTTTTCATTATTATACCAACAGGACAACGAGGGTATAACAAAGCAAAAAGAAAAAAATTAGTAAAAAATTTAAACCTTACAAAGTTTTTCACTTTTGACAAAAAAAAAATTTAATCTACTAAAAAAAAGTGTTTTGCATGAATTGTGTGTGTTTCTGATGTATATTTTTTAAGGCGTTAAGTATTATGTGCGAAAAAGAGAAAAAAAGATATGAATGAGTTAATATTGAATTTTGATGATTAAGCGTGATGTGGCAATTAAAAAATTTACTACTAATCGTTACAGAAACAGCATAATCAATTCCATCGCAGTGCATCCTGTATAACGCCGAGAACAGGGGCAAATTCATTTTTTTTTTTTAAACATTTTACAAAAACCCCATTAAAAGTTAAATTTAAAATTTACTCCCTGAATATTTCAATAGATTAGAATCTTTTATTTTCCTTTCTTCAAAGTATGATAATTTTTGCCAAACAGTGAATTATTATTATTATGATAAATAAAAAATAAAAACAGCATAAAAACTGAAACTAAAATAAGTGGAAACAGATCGATAAAATTTGACGAAAAACATTGATTAATAAAAACTGTAAAATAAAAAATAAAATAAAAAATAAAACAAAAAATAAAACAAAGAAAACAAAATAGATATTGTGCTTAAAAATTGCTTTGAAAAATAAATTTGAAAAAACAAAAATACGTTAAAATACGTTTTTGTTAATTCTAAAATATACAAATATTTGCAATATTGTGTAATTCAAATTGTAACATACACAAAGTCTTGGGAATATTAATCAATGTTTCAAATATGCATTTGGCAGTTTCTAAATTGAGTCTCACTTAAAATATTTTAGTGGCACTTGATGGTTACGTAGTTCTAAATTAACGTCATTTTAGTATAAGAGGACAAAATTAGAACTTAGTTTTTGCATTTTCAATTTTAAATAAATTTTCAATAAATTTTCTATAAATTTTAAATTAATTTTCAATTAATTTTCAATAATAAAGATAATAATAATATAATAATGAAATAATGAATAATATAGATTCTATTTCTTACCTTGATTAATAGTTGCACCATAAAAATCGATCATCATCTGCAAAAGAAAAAAAAAACATTTATTAATATTTTATAGTTAGAAATTGGATAAGATTATTTTTTTTTTAAATAATAAATCAACAAGAAGAGTAATAAAATATTTCCCCAAATAATCAGTCACTAGATTTCTTTTTCCTTTTTATTTTTTTTTGGTAAAAAATATGTAATTAATACATCAATCTGATATATTGAAAATAGAAATATTGTTTTTGTTAATAATATTCAATTACATAAAAAAATTTTACGATTGACAGCCCAATTATGGTGATCTTTTATACGATATATCGTTTCTAGTAAAATGTCATGTCTCAAACCCTTGCCCTTTAGTTTGAAAAACCTTTCACCAAAAATAATGGTGAAAAATAAAATATTTTTTCAAAAAAAGAGAGTGTATTTTTCTCTGACGGATAAAAAGTATTTTTTTTACTAGAATGCTCCATTTCACCTCTTTGTATAAAAGAAAGAAAAAAAAATATGGATAAAAGATGTTCTTCTCCACTTGACATATTGTCAAAAATCAGTGAATAAGAATCGATAAGAACGATTCTTTTCAGATAATACAATTTTTTTTTCTTCTTTTATATTTAGAACATGTAAAATATTTTAAACTATTTCGAAAAAAAAAAAAGAAAAAGGAAATTCATTATCTCTCCCTTTTAATTTCAATTCTCGTTCTTCTAAATATTAGGTATATATTTATACGGAATTCAAAAAAGTTTCAATAAATTCATGGCACGATTTCTCATCATGACGGAAACTTCATTTTGATATCAGAAGCATTGACTTAATTTTTAATATTCATATTACACTTTTTTTTCTCTTAATCAAATAATAAAAATTCATATTTGAACAAGAAAAATTGCATTAAAATAAGATGCAAAGCTCTTATTTTAATATCAAATAGCGTTGCATCTTTTTTCCATTCTGGAAAGTTTAATAAAAAAAAAAAAAA
>JUFY01020686.1:2873-48696 GCA_001855655.1 Leptopilina clavipes | reverse complement strand
TCCCGGGACGGGTTACCGTCACCTGAACTCAAACTCCAATTCCTGAAAAGAGAACATATTATACATTTTCAAATGAATTTACCAAAAAAATTTTGCTTTTAAAATTTTACAAACATTAATTTTTAATTTGAATAATTAAATAGAAAATTTAATAAATATATATAAAAGAAATCTATATTGAAAATTATTTTAAAATTAATAAAATCATTTAAAACAATAGATTTGAATTTTTTTTTTAAAAAAGTTACTTGAAATTATTCAGAAAAAAAAAAATATTAAACAAGTTATATAATAAAAATCACATAAACATAAACAATAAAAAAACATTGACAAAATTATTAAATTACGTAATATAATTTATATTAGAAAAATAATATACTTCGTCAATGCTGTCACTATGTTGTTAGAATACTACCTTCCCTGTTTTAAAAAATTCTGAATTAATATTGACCTTTTTATTTCTTAAGAAAAAAAAATCATTGCAAGAAGTTAAAATTTATATCTTGAAAATTAATTTTTAATTTAGAAATTAATTTTCAATGAAGGGAATTAACTCAAGAAAAAACTATGCCAAACAGGGAAGGGCAAATATAAATAATAAAAGGCAAATTAAATAATAAATTGAACAATCGACTCATTGGTTGATGAATAAAATGATCCCTCGTTGTGGTGATGGGATCCTACGACATCACCTCTTCTGAGCCACTCCCGAAGATCCCCGATTCTTGATCGCACTTCTGCGACGGGTCGGGAGCCACACGGAACCGTCAAAAAAAAAAATTTTTAATAGATAATAAAAAAAGAAACGGCAGTGTGCAGGAGCTACTTTTCTTCTCCACATCCTTCCTGTCCTTCAGATTGTCGATCGACATAATTTCCACTTTTAACTGAAAAATAAAACAAATTTGTCAGAAAATTAATGACCAAGAGCAATTAAACAATTTTTACAGTTACAAATTTTTGTATAAATTTTACGTAATTAACTTATATTTTACAATCACGTTGAAGTTTATTTTTTACCATTGATGAGGATTTATGAAATATTTAAATTTAAAAAAGTAATAAACTAACTTTATTCGACAGTTACTAATAAAATATTGAAACGAGTATATAAAGCACAGAATTATGTGCAATAATTAATATATTAAACAAATATAATAAGGAATTAACTTTCATATAAAAATCACGGTTTTTACGCAGCAATTTTCTATATAGCAGCTAGAGCTGTGCGCAATAAATTTTAATGACCCTTTCTAAAGGGAGAACACAAAGTATGTCACAAAATCACTCATCTTGAAAATGTTTTGAAAATTCTTTTCAAAATTTATAAAACAGTCCATTAAAAAAATAATAATAACACAGTGACATAAATATTTAAACATCCAAAAAGATAAATGTTCCAAAAATTTCAAATAGTGTTATTTTTAAAAACTGAATTAAATGATTACATTTAAATATTAAATTTTTAAACATTAAAATCAAAACGTTTAATTTAACTTTGTCGCAAAATAGACGTGAAAACTTTTTGAACATTTAGAACTTCTGAAATAAATATATACATAACAATATGAAAATCAATAATAAATGTGTAGTAAAAAATACACAAATACAAAAATACATAAATAAATAATAATTTACATTAATAAATTAATGTAAATTAAAGATATTTCAGCGCTGTCACTATGTTGTAAAAAATTAAAAGTACTTACTCTTCGAATAGAAGACTTAGATGTTGAAACTCTGACGTCTCTTTTGGATTTGCAGCATCCACCTGATCCTCATAAAGTGATGACACTAACATCTCTTTTGGACCAGCATCATTTTCCTGATATATGCACTTCTTCAAACTCTTCCTCAATTCTGTAAATAAGAATAAAAATTAATATTCATGAAAATATTGCAATTCTCGCAAGGAATTTAATATTTTTATGATAAGAAATAATTACTTTCATAAAAATATTAAAACTCTTTCTGACAATATGTTAATATATGAATAAACTTTCTAGAAAAAGAACTATCAAAAGTTGTAAAGTTTTTATACAGAATTGGAGAATAAATTTTTAGTTAATATTTACAACTCTTTTTTTTAAATTTGATTTTTAATTAATTTTGTTACGTTTTATTTGGTTTATTTAGAAGTATTGTTAAAAAAATATTGTTTTAATCAAATCAAGAAAATTACATTCTTTAAATTATTTGCATTTTTTTCATTAAATTTTGTAAAAATGATAAAATTTTGTTTTTTTCATACAATTCAATTTGAAAATTAAATATCCAAAGTATTAAAAATGTTTTTAAATAACTATTAACTATAAATGAAAATTTATTTTTATAAGTTATTTAAAAAAAAATAGTTTTACAAAAACTTTTTGCTTCAGTTAGGAATGTTTATTAGTTATACCTTATGCATAACCAATAAATCTATTTTTCTTTTGCTCTACAAAAAACTTTTTATTTCCTTTGTAATCATTAATCGATAAATAACCGAAAAAAGTTTTCCTGACAATAAACCACAATATTAATATAGCTTATATATTGAATATTAGTATAAGTATTAAAATTATATTGACAAAGTGATAATTTTTTCGCTTGTAAAATAGGTAATATAACAAAATGCCTTTATGTAATAAAATACTAAGGACATTACATTTAAAAATTTATATAAATTAAGATAAGTTATAAATGAAATATTATGCAATGCTATTATTTTGTATGTATAAATTAAAATACATAAAAACAACTTACCGATTGCGAATTTTCATGGCGACCGGCGAAATGATCGCCTAACCTCTGTAACATGCTGTTTCCTGCGTTGCTTTTATCTCTTTAAGACGATTTCTGCCAGACCTGTAAAGAAAGATAAATATAATATTAGCAAAAATATTGTTTTTATTTTATGAGCTTGTCTTGAAATGAGAAAACAAATGCTGCCTATCACGAATTAAGAAAGGCGTGAATATATTTTGCTCAAATTTTTGTACGATTTCTAGAAAGTGTACTCTCACTACTTTGGTTAAAGAAATAACAAAAACTTCTAACATTTCTTCAATTTTACTGTACAAATATTACTTTTTCGTATAAATTTGCTTTTAAACTGTGGACAAGATATCGTATCCAAGCTAAATTGACAATGAAATTAGCGCCGAGGCTACGTATTCTAATTTTGAGGTTATATTCTTGGCGTCTTTAAATTTGTCAAATTGTTGGTAGGTTTTAATTTTATTTACAAAACTTACTTGGAATATTGAATCTTGAGATGAAACTGAATTTAATTATTGAAAAATATTTACTGTCTATGCTAAGATGAATTAAATATAATTGGATTTATTGGAAAAATTACTTTGCCACGTGTACAATCTTTTCACTACCATGAAACAACGCGAAATGAGTTGGCAACAGTGGTCAACCGGCAACGACGCCAACGCTAGAAAAATAAACTTACATTCCTGCCAACCTAACATTAACTATACGCGCCAAATTCAAATTTTCGCAAACTAATAACATTATCCTATAAAGAATATTTTATTTCAGATTCAAATATATATGTATTAATTTTTTTA
This sequence comes from Leptopilina clavipes, assembly GCA_001855655.1. Classification (NCBI taxonomy): domain Eukaryota; kingdom Metazoa; phylum Arthropoda; class Insecta; order Hymenoptera; family Figitidae; genus Leptopilina; species Leptopilina clavipes. Next base: position 45,136 of record JUFY01020686.1, on the reverse strand, counting down.
TTCGATCTCAATAAACTTAATTAACACTAAGAAAATAATTTAATTAATTGTTTAACTATTTGGAATAAGCATGAAGGCTTTAATTATATATCTTTTTTTAGAAAATATAATAACTGAATTACTGACTTACATCAGTGTAAGGTAGGTTGCATTTTTAAGTCAAGTTGCACTGTAAATCACGGCTTTTTAACACTATCACTGTAAATATAATTATACGAACACTGAATCTAATGAAATTGAATAAATTTAAAAATTAACCAATAACCAAACTACATCCAAGTTTAAATGTTCTTTGTTTATGATTAATTAAACCACTTAGGGCAAACAGAAGAGGTAATGGTTCCAGTTTCTTTTCTAAAACAGCTCCTATTGACCAATTTGTATCGATATTTCCTATAATACATCATTTTATTTAATTATTTTATATATACTAATAAAATAATTTAAATAAAATCATTAAGATTGGAAAAGTGAAATCTAAATTCCACTATTTACATCTTAACGTTAACTGTAAATATTTTTCAATAATCAGTAACTAAAGTAGATAATATGATAAACGGTTATTAATAAAATAACAAATAATAAATATCCTAAAAATAAAATAATTTTCATATTTTAGTAATATGATCTGGAAAGAAATATTTAAATTATGTAATAAAAATTAAATAAATAAAATGTTATATTAAAAACCACTTCGTGATTTTTCTCAAAGAATTAAGAAATTAATATTTAAAATAAGAAACGTTTTTTCAATTATAGAAATATATGAAATAAAAAAAACAAGAAATTAGATATGGAAAAAATTAAATAATGGGAAAAATAATACAGATAAAAAACAAATAAATAAAATAATAAAAAGAATTTTTAAAAATACCTTTGAAGGTAAGAGCTGCTTTAGGGAGATCAACTTGATATCCAAATGTGGCTATAGACTCTTGTGCTTTATAATTAACGTGAAGATCAATTGCAAGTTGCACTTGATCGCTTGACTTTTGATGAAAACATAAGTTACAATCACCACGATTGATACCTGCACTCAATGTCGATACTCCATTAGTATAACGACCAACAGCTGACATTACGACAATTGATTCGCCTGAGAGTGCTGACATTTTGTTACAAACAAATTCGCCTCCAAGAGCTATTGACGATGTTATACTTTGTAAATAATGCAAAACCAATATACCTGCAACAATTGAAGACCATCAAATTTTAATTAATTAATGAATTATTTTTAGAAATAAAAATAAAATAAATTCAATCATTCCTTCAAATAAAATTATTACTCTAATTTTGTTCTTTCTATGTTAATTTATAGAAATAATTCAATTTCAATTTTTTTATTAAACTATTTTTTCATTTTCTTACCTGAATTATTGAGAATATCGAGATTCGCTAACGTCACGGAACAGGAATATGTATCACCATTATAATCCGAAGTCATCTGTAAACCTGTGCATTTATTCCGTTGAATTTGTGCAACCAATTTGCCTTTAATTCTTGGGGTGAAATGATGTATAATATTTGCATTAAGGTTACCACTGGAATTCATTTCACCCAACAATACTGGAAACATTTCTGTTGATGAAATTCGTTTTGTCCCAACATACATTGCACCGAATCTATAAATAAGCAAAAAAATAATTTTATTTATTAAAATGTAACAAAGAAATAAAGTTTAACTTAAAAAAATGTATTCCACGAGCAATAATTTAAAATTATCCTTATTTTTTCCTTTCCTTTTTATTTTGATTAAAATTTTGAATTTAAAATTAAAAATAAACGTATTCAATTACCTGTAACCGGACAATACCCGAGAAGCTAAATTTATGGTATGTGAAACTTGGAAGTTTCTGCTTAAGCCTTTATTCAAAATTATTTTAGCTCCTTCAAAGTTGTTTGGAAATACATCTGAAATTAATTTCAAAACTTTATTATTAAGTAGAGCACAACATAAAAAAGACATGAATATAAATATTTTTAGAAACGATACCTTTGCACTTTTTGTGTAAATCCTCAATTGTGCCTGGATTTTGAACTTTATTGGATTTTTCATTAATATTCGGTAAAGTTTCAAAATTCGAATCTGAAGGTGATAATGAAGAAGAATCAGAAGGGGCGTGAAAATTGTAATTTCCCATTTTCTTTTTTTCTCTAATAGAGTAAGTATTTTTAAGCTCTGTATTTCAAATAATTCTTCATCTATCGAAACTGTTAACTATTTTTTTTATTGGTTATCAATTGTGTCAAATTGTGTACCATTAAATCTAACTCAATTTGTTGCTCATTTGTTGTTTTTCTTTATAAAATAGACTTTTAATTTGTAGTATACTTCATAGTGTAATATTATTCTGCAAAAAAAAAAATTAAAATTTATTAGTACCCATAAAAATCTAGAAAGACATGAATATTATCTAAAATCTCTTTAATATAATTATTACTATTAATATTGTATAATTTATTAATATTTTCAATTTTATCTTTAAAAACTTAATTTTTATAATTATTTAATTTTAAGATTCTTGAATGAATTATGTACTTTTTGTTTACTGTTTCAAATTATTGATTTCTAAATTTTTAAAGCTTTTGTCAACATATTTTCATTTGATCGAATTTTAAAAATAGTTAGTTAATTATTCAAAATTTTTACTAAATCAAATAGATATTTTTTAATAAAATTTTTATTTATTAACTTTAACGTATTTACCGAATTCTTAATCAAATGAATAGTTATTAGACCATAATTTTCATAAAAAAACATCTTTTACATTTTATTTCCTTTTTTTCTTTTAAGTGAAATACTTTTTCACGTAATGAAAATGTTAAAATAGAAGATAAGAAATAAAAATTCTATAACATGGAGAATGGTTAATTAAATTAATTTATAAAAATTATATCAAACGGACGGATGTTGGATAATATTCATGTGTTTCATTCAATTGTAATAAAACATTTATTGAAAGAATTTTTGCACTATTTTGTACAAATATTCAGTTTTTTTAAATAACATCAGAATACTAAATTAATTAGACGAATTTCGATGCAATAGCAAGAAGTTTTGTATAATCTGCACCTTTTGAGAAAGTTTTTTCTTTTAAAATTGTCCTTAAAACATGAGGTATAGGAACATGAATCCTTGTTCCCAATGGTGTACCATTATCATCAATGAGGACAATATTATTACTGTCAAATTTTGCTACTTTCTTTTTTTGCGGAGCTTTCAGTCCAACAAGAATTCCTTTCTTCTTTTCACCGCAAATTGCAACCATTACTTTATCTCCTTTAAATGAAATATTATATTTCAAATTAAATGCATTCAATTTACGTGACATTTTATTTAGAAACATATTTTTCTCAAAAACTAATTAGACTAATAATTTGTTTTTAATAAATAAATACATCTATATCTATGCTTACTTAATTATTATAATCTATTATTGTCTAAGAACTATTTTATAAAACAAAGGAAAAGTTTTGTTAAATTATTTACCAATGTATCCAGTGCCCTTCTTGTTGTAAATGTGAATACATCTTGGTGGTTTACCAATTTTCATGGCTTTCTTTCCAATCTCGCAATTGTCTACGACCCTTAGTCGGGAAAGTTTAATTATTTTATTTTGAATAGCAGATGTGTGGAAAGATTTGAATAAATTCATTGCTGCCAAGTTAAATACCATTTTTCTGAAAACAAAATCCAATTTATTAATAAATATTTGTAAAAATAGATATTTATACATAAGTAGGCAAATACAACTATGAATTTATTAATTCTTAGTTTATTTATTACATAAACTAAACAATTATCATTTGAATATAGTAAGTACATAAATATTAAAATTTTCACCTCACGAAAGAAAAACTTTTCGAAATAAAACAATATCAACTATTGTTAACGTTATTTACAGTTTTCAGTCATCTATTAGCTGAATATTCTTTAATTAGTGACAATTATTTGTTCAAATAATTTCAATGTTAATAACTTTCGGTTCCTTCGGCAATTTTTAAGGTTATGTTAACATGCCGTCGTAATCAGGGATGGGAACTAAAACGTGAAAATTGTCAAAGGGTCAATTGTGAATAGCACTTAATGCTCTATGCTTAGTGCACAAGGTGCACACAAATTTAAAAACAATAAACAATATTTTAAAATTTTAACAAAACGATGGAGTCAATGAAGTTAAAAATTCAAGAACTGAAAAAAGAAATTTCTGAATTCAATGCACAGACGAAAAAGGATGCAAATCAAATTGAAAAACTTAATTTAGAAATAAATCAAGTTAAATCAATGACAGATGAAGTAAATTGTAGTGTAAATGATTTGACACGAAGATTTGAAAATTTGCGTTCAGAATTAAAAAATATTCATGAATCTTATCAGAGATTACCTAAACGATCGATGCAAGAATATATCCAGTGTGAGATGTCAAAACGAAAAGAAGAACTTTCACAAGAAAAACAAATAATTGAATCACAACTTGGTCGGGTAAAATTAAATCGCAGTTTACGGGAGGAAAAATCAGAAGAGCTAAACACACAAGCAATGATTCAACAAGTTTGTATAATATATAAAGTTTACATTATAGTTTATAATAATTCTTCAAAGTTTAATGTTTCTCTTTTCTTGCAGAAACAGAAAAAGGCTCTTATTTTAAAGTTGCAGAAAAATATCGAACAATCAGAAGAATTAAGAAGAAAAGCAGTAATAAAGTTTAGTGAATTAAGAAAAGAATATTAAATTATGAGAAGAAAAATCGTACCTTTAAAGATTTGAATTTCCCGTCGTTTTAATAACGACACTGGTACCAATCTTTTGGCGAAACATAACCTCAAATTATAGTCAAATTTCATTACAATTGCTCCTAATTCCTTCAATAAACACATCTAAAAACATTTCTTTTTATAAATTCATAAGAACAAGTAGAATTGAAATTATTTTATAAATTGAGTACAATAAAAAGCCTTAAAAAAGAAGGAAAAATGTTTTTTTTGTGACTTTTGACAGCCTTATGCGCGGGGGAGGAGCGCAAGAAAAAAAAATTGGGTCGATGTGAAAAAGATGGCGACCGCTGTGTGGTGTGTGAGATACTGAAGGGCTTTTTTTCCGGACAAACGCATCCAAGAATTCAAGGAGAAACATTCAAGTGTTGATGCAAAATGTAATTAAATTGTGCATGATGGGATTTTTATTATTACAAGTGATTGTTTCTGTTTTGTAATAAGATTTGACATAAGTGTCGTTTTGTTTACCACGTCGGTCTCTTGTGTAACACCATCACAACGGGAAGCCGAGTACGAAAAAGGGACGAAACCCCTCCCCCACATACCCCCAAAGTTGAAAACGAGACTGGAGATCAAGTGTAACCGGACTTTGGCCCGGTGAAAAAAGACTGGTAGAGATGCTGAAACAATTGCAAATGGGGATGAGAGCTTTTCTCTTGATAGCCTCCCGTGTGTGGACATGCATCTGTTTTCTACTCAAGAAGCAGGTTAGATCCGTAAGTAGGTGCTTCGCGCCTCAATTTTTTCAGTTTTTTGCCAAACCGGTTCCAAATATTTATCCACGTGGACCAGGCAATATAATTCCTTACATTTATTTCAATGTCAAGTGTATCACTAATGATGTCATATTTATAGTTTCAGATTTCATTATGTATACAGTATGTATACAGTTTTAACATTTCATCACTTTTAGATGCGCGCGCGAACTTTGTTTTTTCTATCCTTTTAAAATTTTTCACAGAACAGTGATAATTCTAACCGAACTATTTATATTTGTTATTTCATTGCTTACGTAAAGACAATTTTTTTAATCATTTTTCATGTAATTTATTGGTTTAATTATTTATTTCAAACTTTCTATTGTTATGCCTTTTATTTTTGTTCACATATTCTCATTTTTAAAGATCGTTTATTTAAAAAAAACATCTGAAATTTTAACTAATTTAATATTAAAGATTATGAAATTGTAAACAAAGTTGACAATGAATAATATCTTTTGGCTGAATAGCAAAATATTTTCAATTATTATGAAATCTCATTTTCTTCTTCTTTTTGCAAATAAAAATGTTATTGTTTCAGATTTCGCAAATGCAACCAGTGAAATATGAAATCTTTCCATTGTCTCCATTATCCAGGCACAGACTCAGTGAGAGCATTTTCAAAAAAAAATATTTTACATTAACAAGGGAAATAATTTTTATGGGGTATTTAATTGTTACAATTATTAAAATTGCAGGTATAGTCAAAAGAAAAGTTTTGGTTCTTGACTTGGATGAGACACTCATCCATTCCCATCATGATGGAGTAGCGAGACCAACAGTGAGACCTGGCACACCACCTGATTTTGTTCTTAAGGTGAAAATTGACCGACATCCGGTTCGATTTTTTGTACACAAAAGACCACATGTTGACTTCTTTTTGGACATTGTCAGTCAGTGGTAAGTGCACACAAGATTTATCAATTTATTCATTTTCTTGATCAGTGTTAATTTTTTAACAATAATAATTTAATTTTCAGGTATGAATTGGTAGTATTTACAGCATCCATGGAAATTTATGGAGCCGCTGTTGCTGACAAATTAGACAACAATAGAGGTATATTGAGGCGCCGATACTATAGGCAGCATTGCACGCCGGAAATGGGTTCCTACACTAAGGATTTGGCTGCAATTTGTTCAGATTTAGCTTCAGTTTTTATACTTGATAATAGTCCTGGAGCTTACAGAGCATATCCAAGTGAGTTTATTAGAAATCAGTTCAAGAAGGAAACGTCATAGCAACCGTTGCTGAGATTCTTCTGGTACCATGGTAACCGTTGCTATTGAAACCTTAACCATAGCAACTGTTACTAAGGCAACCGTTTTTAGAGTTACCGTTCCCATAGTAACGCAACAGTGACAAACCATTATTTAAATAGAAGAATAAATAATAACGTAATTCTAAATAAATATTAGCAATTAGCAAATAATATAATAATTCAAGCAAAAACCATCAAAAGAATAAAATATTCCAAAGAAAATGTTTATAATAACGAAATTTTTCATAATTTCAGATAACGCGATTCCAATAAAATCGTGGTTCAGTGATGCAAGCGATACGGCGCTTCTAAGTTTACTTCCTGTTTTGGACGCCCTTCGTTTCACGCAAGACGTGCGATCTGTACTTTCGAGAAATCTACATTTACATCATACGTGGTAGCACATTCATCATCCATCGTTTTAAATACATAAATAGAGGTAAACCGCTAACAGTTTAGTGTGTCTAGGACAGATTCATTTGTTGTTATTAAAACTAGATACATTAGAACGCTATCGAATGAGACGGAGCCCTCATTTTTTTTCAATACCCGTTCTAAACGGATATTCTATTTAAAAGAGAGAAGGAAAAAAGAATAACAGTTGACATTGGAAAGGGGACCCGTCAGCCAATATTTACGTTAGCACAAAATTACATAAAATAGTCTTGTTTTTTTATGTTTAGTTAATTTTTTTTTTGTTTTTCCGATTTATTCAATTTTCAATTTAGCCAAAGAACAGACTCAACTAAAAACAACGATTTGTTCGTACTTTTTTCTGCAGTAAATAGTATTTTTTTAAATGCCTATATATTTGCATAAAATACGATTATCATGAGTCGAAAATAATGTCAATAGTAGCGAAAAAGTTCTTTTTTTTTTAAATTTATTATTGAGTGTGCGTCAAAAAGAGAGAGAATAAACTTTCAGTAAATGATTTTGATTTCGAAGAAATGTATATTTTTTCTTTGTAAAATTATAGAATCTATTTTTTTTTTAATTATTTTCTTTATTAACAACAATTTATAAATGATTGGCAATATTGATAATTAATTTTTAAATTAATTGGCAAAATAATAAGTATTGGTTTGTAAATGATTGGTAAAACCATTAAAAATTGATAATTAACAGTGTTTGTTAAACTGATGTTACATTTTTTGCAAAACAAAAAAAATGTGAGAAACTATTTTTCAAAAAACAATTTTTTAATTTTGGACTTAATTTTGAACGAACCATAAAGAATAAATTTAGTAATTTATTTCATAGAATAATTTATGAATAAATTAATTTTCTTTTAGTTGTCTAATTTCATAGTAAAAAAAATAATTCTTATAATACTAAATATTTAAACGATTTAACAATTAAAAGTTCAATTTCAAATAATATAAAATTATATATTTAAAAAATATCGTGGATGAAATTTTATACAAGTAAATTCGAAATAAAAAATTTACATCTTCGGTTGATGTGATTTTGAGAAATTATTTTTTTTTTTTTTGACGCACACTCTCTAATTTCAATCAACAATAAATTAATATTTCCCACTAATATCATCTGACATAAATTAGTAAAACTTAAAGTAATATTTCTCCGTTATGTATACTATTGACTTTTTAAGATGGCTAAGAAAGAAAAAAAAGTGCTAAAATAAGCCTGCGCGAATGCAAAGTAAAATTTCGTGCTTACGATCTCTCGAAGCAATGCACTCCGAATTCTAATTATCTTGAAAGCGAAATATCAAGTAACCGAAAAAATTCGGTTAAATGCAATTTTTTTTTTGTTTTTTTTTTTTGCATTTTTTTTTGTTTATTCAGTAAAAAGTTTCGCTTTAGAATTTCAATCGTCTTTTGACATCTCTTTAACAGAAGTTTCATGAGCAAAATAGTTGAGTAATTATTTATTTGACACTTGTATAAATAGTTCAGTATTAATTTGATATAATTATTTTTTTCTTTTAGTAATCAAGTATCTACTGCCAATTTTGTTTTTCTAACTTATTTCATCGACAATAAAAAAATAGTCGAAAGTAATTGAAAATGCTTTAAAGATTTTTTTTCAGTCTTCCATTATTTTAATCAAATAATTTCCGATTTTTCTGAGACAATAGTGACAGATAAAGTGTTCAGTGCAATTTACTATTTAACGATAAATAAGATTTGTTTAATATTTCAATAAAAAAGGGATTTTTAAAAAAAAATCTAAACTGATTCATAAATAAGGAAGAAATTCAGTAACAAATTTGTATGAAATGAAATTCAATAGAAACAATTTCAATGACAATAAAATTTAATAAAATGAATTTTAATAAGGAAATATAAAATAACATTTTTTTACTAAATTCTTAATTAATGAAACGAATTTCAGTTTATGAAAATGAAACAAAACTCAATGAAAAATAATGAGTTAATTTTCGAACAATAAATCGTTACTAAATTGATAATAGAGAAGTGATTTATAGAAAAATGTAAGTTTTTTCAATTTTTTTTTCTTCCCTATGAATTTTATTTTTTCCATTTTGTGAAACTTTTGATAAAGAGATATTAAAACGTCGAAAGTGTTTGCTCAGGCCTAGTACTAAGTCATTTGAAATGGACTGCGTCGCAACTCACTGTATCAGTGAGGCGACTTGTCTCGCTTTATAATATTATCTATAAACAAAGAGTATTAGTATTACCCTTGCGAAACGACGGAATTCACTTTTGTTAAAGATTTACAGTACCATAAAACAAGTTTTTTTAAATAAAAAAAAAATAAGAATAATAATCAGGTGAACAATTAAAAAAAACAGAAAGTTTTTCAAAGAAAGATAATTGAGAGAGAAAGAGAGCAATTTGAAGATAAAAATCCCAGGTACATCTCTGTGTACTTTATCTGCTTGTCTAATGATATATGTATGACAAAGAATTTTGTAGATTTGTACATATTAGAAATCAGTGAATATTTGTAATGTGAAAGAGAATGTTTGATGCGTTTGTTCATGATGAGTGATTGGATCTTAATTAGAATTATATATATATATTAAGTGGGCGCATATATATATTTATATATTTATATATAACGAATTTGAAGTTAACCAAGACTATTAATTAATTGTAAAAAAAAGAAACACAAATAATTCCAATTTGAATGAATTATATTTTATAATTTTGAATTCAGATGTTAAAATTATCCAAAATTCGTAAAAATTGGAAATATTTGTTAATTTTTTTTTAAATGGAAAATATATTAAACTCGCGATTAACTTCAGCCTCGTTTATATATTTACATAAAATACATATATAGATATCGAAGTTAATTATGATCAATAAAAATATATATAACAAAACATACAAAAAAAAACCGTTAAACTAAAGTAGCAAGATAAAGTCCGCAGGATTAAACAGTCGGAAAATGTTTTATTTATATTTTTTTTTCCTCCAATGTAAATCACAATTAGAGTTGATATTTCCGAGATTTATAGTATATATCTATTTCAAATGAGCTTTACTTTAGTTTTTATAATTAAAATTTAATCGAAATTATTTAAGGAGAGAGAACAAAGTAACTTGATATTATTGTGTATGTACAGAAAAACAAGAAAAACTTATTATTAGATACGTAAGAATATAAAAAAACACTTAGTTTATTTTCTAAAAAAAAATAAAAAAAAACACAATTTACGGGTCTTGGTTTATACTGCCACTGTCATGCAATAATTATTTAGTACTTTGTACATTTGGTTTTAATGTATATTACGAAAATTCGTATTTATATTTCGGTGTTTAATTCAAAAAACAATTTATCTGAGTTTAAGTTAACACCGAAATATATAGAATTTGTTTCTCACTGGCAGTGTTTCTGGCGTGATTTAAAATAAAACAACAACAACAAAAATTGGAAGCCAAAAATGTTAATTAAAAAATTTTTTTATTTTTATTCTTTGGGTGGATCTTCTCGGATCATTTCCAAAGAACTGTCCGAGTTATTCGTACTGCTTCCACTACCAGCGTCGTCTTCTCGTTCTGTGGATTTTTCCTGATTTTGATTGGCAGTATGTAACTGCCAAGCAGGAATAGAAGGCGGTGCACTTGGAAATTGTTTTCTAAAAAAAAGAAGTTATGGAAAATTAAGTTTAAAAAACATTTTTTATTGGAAGCAAAAGGAAAATGTTATTTTCGTTTTGCTATTAAGCGACATTTGATTGTTGAAATATTGACTATGGTTGTGATTTAAAGAAACAGTGTCAGTGATTTTGAAATGTGAATATTCAAGTACATAATAATAAGCTAGCGAGAAAGAATTGAAATTCCTTTGAATGATGTCTGAGCAACTCATTTTCAATTGCAATAGAGATATAATACAATTGTCACTTTTACAAAACATGCTGTACTACATCATTTATGAAATTGTACGATAATAAAAGAAAATGAAAAACTGGAAAATTCTATTAATTGTAACTTTTCGTTTCTTTTTTTTCCCTAAGAGTGCAACGCTATTTATTATATTAAAGTAATAATTGTAAATATTTTTATATTTACTTGGACAGAAGTAACGATTTTAGACTAGCTAAATCCTGTTTCAATTCTTGAACCAATTGAGGAATCGTTGGATCAACTGAATGACTTTTCGCCAAATTTTGAACATCGATCTCTACTTTTGAAAGAGATTCTTTAACTTCTTTCATTGAACGTTGAATTGTTTGATCTAATTCCTTCACTGAGTCTTTTGGAGGATCAGGTTTTTTACGCCCGAACAACAAAGGTGCAATGAATTTCTAAAAAAAAGAACAATTAGTAAATAAAAATAATAATCCAACAAAACGGAAGTAATTGTTTTTCAAAGTATAGAATGTGTAAGATTTTACCTTATAAAACCAGTAAACACAATACGTAGTAGCACCAATTAAAGCTGCAAAATTAAAAAATTCTTTCACTTTAAAAAATAAATTCGGTTGATAGGACTGATGATAATAATATGGAGATGGTTGTCCAGGAGGCTGTATCGTCACAGCAGTGTATTCATTTTGACTCAAAGGTTTTTGTGATAAATTTGCCAAATCACAGGCTCTTTGAATTTCCTCATCGGTGAGACCTTTTCTTTTTAAAAAATCTTGTTTCTGACTTAGGGGACTAGCTGTGACTTTTGGATTCTGCAGAAATTTTACTGCTGTGCTTATCTAAAAAAGAAAAATTAAATTATTTACCTTTTTCTAAAATACAACAATAGGAAAATAATAAAAATAAATGTCTTTAATAGAAATATAAAAAAAACCTCAGGTGTTCTTTTGATAGACAGAAATAAAAATAATTAACATTTTTGTAAATAAAAAAAACTCAATTTTCTAAAAATAAACTTTCAAATTCTTGTCAAGTTCAAAGGTTGTAGTACTCTTAAAGGTTATGTTGAATACTTAATGATTAATTACAGAAATTAAATACCTAAATTATAAATTCACGTTAAAAAAAATATAAAATAATTATGGGATTAATTGTAATTATAATTTAGAATAAATAAAATCACTTACTAGTTGTTCTCGAAGAGGAGTTTCATTGTTTGTATTGTTATCTGCCATTGTTTCACTTTTAATTATTTTCCTTTGGTTATATGTTTCTTATCTTTTTTAGCCTTTGAACGTACATAATTATGCAATAAACACTCGTAGAAACTGATTAATCACATTTTCATTGAAAACATAAAAAAACGCAATAATTACCTGTCATGTCTAGTAATGAATATAGGTTATAAGTAGCGCAAGTACAACCGGAACTTGCAACTTTCACGCAATTTCTTCTTAATTAATTCTTTTAAATGATATTTCTTAGTAAAATATTTTATCTACTTCCACAATAAACAATTTTGTATTAAACTGTGAATATATATAATTCTTTTAAATATAAAAATTTTTGTTTAGTAATTTCCTGTGTTGTGAATTATGACGATAATAAAGATGGCGAATAAGTGAAGGAAAAAACAAATGCATTGGATTGCATAAAAACATCTGAATTTCTTAAACAATAGTTTTGTTTTTCGACCGAAAGTTATTTTAATTTTTTCCCCTGTGTAGTTTATAATTATCAACAAAATGTCACGTTAATTTTGTTAAACTTTCGTGAATTTTTACAAGGGTAATTTAAATAATTCATATCTTTCCCGCTCGAGAATTATTGGCTGGATATTTGTTTTAAAGCTAATTGTTTATTGGCTAAGCAATAATTTGCGGGATTAATATTTGTGACAGTGAAGTTGATTCGTTGTTTGTAAAAAATTTAAATATTAAAAGTATTGACATTTAAATTCAATAATATTATTATCATTATCATTACAGTAATAATAATAAAGAATAATATTATTATTCTTCTTTTTTATTACTCCAGTAATAATGATAATAATAAAATAACTATTTAATTAAATTCCCTAATATTTCAATGGTAGTAAACTGAAATATAAAATTCTCAGTAAAAATAAATTGGTTTTAATAACATTATTTTGCTTCCAATTTAAAATAATTTATGTAATATTCATAATAGATTAATTATGATTTTTGTTTTCTTACATAAAACATCATTTTTATGGCGCAATAAAATAACAACAAAAAAATAATTATCTGTTATTCTCAAAATTAAAAAAATTGCTAATCATTAACCTTCTTTTAAATTTAAATAAAGAATCAAATTAAAAACAAATAAAAATGATGAAACTAAATTTTAAAAAACAATTAATAAAGCTTATTATTAATAAAAAAATTTTAATTTCTGTAAATTAATTAGTCGACTATTCTAACAAAATTTTATTTTACACGTTTGACAATTTTTTTTTATTCTATTATGAATATTTTTTCCAAAATAATTTACAGTCCTGAAAAAAAATCATTATTGACCAATTATTTTTTATTACAAGTGTTATGTCATTTTTTTTTTTTATTTTTATGTATGCTTTCAAAAATCGGCAAACATTTTTATATATTTGACGTTCAGTTGGAAAAATATAGTATTATCAAAATGCTTCGACTTGGAATAATGTAATTTATTTTTGTTATAAATAATTAACTTGAATTAATTTAAATAACATTTTTAATTTGATTCTCGAATTAAATATTAAGAACAGGAGAAAATTTAAATTAACTCTCTAACAAAATTTTATTCATTTTACAGACTTTATATTTTTTTTATCGCATGTGCGGAACAAGTTAAAACTAATGCAATCATTGACTCGAGTAAAAAAGAAAATGAGTCAATTAATTCTATAAATAATTCCAATGTATGTCATTCTATGGATTGTTACCAAATTGGTGAGTGAAAAATTATTTTATTTATTTTTACTATATATATTTTTTAATTTTATCATTCTCAAACAAATTTTTTTTAGCTTCATACAATAATTTAAAATATTAAAAAATGTGTTAAGACCGATTTTAATTTTAAAATGATTTGTAATAAATTAAAAAATTATTTTTAATTGCAGCTAACGATATTTGGCAAAGTATGAATCATTCTGTTAATCCTTGTGATAATTTTTATGAATATGCATGCGGAAGATTTGCATCTTCTAATCCAATTCCAAAAACGGAATCAGCATGGAGTACTATTCAAAATTTGAGAAGAACTGTCAACCTACTAATGTTAGGTACAAATCAATTAATTAATTGATTTTTTACACTGAATTAAAATAATAAAAATTTTAAAAGACAAAAATCAACATTTCTCATCCATTTCAATTTAATTCAAAAAAATTAAATTAAAATAATCTGAATATTTTCTTCCATTCACAGATATAGTAATTGATGAAAACAATAATCAAATGGATATTTTGCCTGTAAAGCAAATGAGGAAATTTTTCAAATCTTGTACCAGTTACTGTAAGTAAAAGTAACGCACAATTTTCGTAAAAATTTATTTTAATTGCAATTAATTTTATTGACTTGAAAAAGAAAAATGTTTTCTTTAATATTATATAGGGAAGATTGGTCCAAGGGGTTTGAAACATATAAAAGGATATTTAGCTCAAATTGGAGGATGGCCATTAATAATGGAACGAGAAGAATGGTCCTCTATGAAAATATCATGGCAGGATATTAATCAATTTTATTCTCGATTATTATTTTTGTCCCCGTTTTATCGCATCAAAGTTAAGAGCCAATTGAAAACTGTAAATGATTCTACTCCTGATGTGGAAAATCCTCTCAAAGTTATAAAGGTAAAAATTGTAAAATATAGAAGCTTTTTTGATACTTTAAAAAAGAAAAAAAATTTTAAATATAAATTTTTTTACTATACTTTTTGGTAGTTAAAAATTTTTGATATTTTGTTTTTGAAACTAAATAAAAAATCCAAAAAAATATCCTTCCAATCAACATAAATTTTATTATCACTAATTTCTGCTATTTTTTTCCAGATTCTTCCACCAATCGTACCTTTAAAAGCAATGGTTGATTATAGTGGAAAAATTTTTAACGAAAACATAACTGATATGTATGACAGTGGCTATTATGAAAGTTATATTTCCAAAATTACTAAACCATTAGCCTTTAGTAGATCTGCTAATTTTAGTTCAAGGGAAATGCACGAAGACATTAGAGATATGATTAAATTAGAAAAGAAATTTCAGAATGTAAGAATTTCCACAATAATCTTTTGATATATAAACTTTTATCTCAATTTTTGCAATCGTTAATTAATTTTTCTACTTTCATACAAATAGATACCTCGCACTAACGATTCTGAACCTCGATACGTTAAAATTAATGAACTTCAGGAAATTTACGACAGGAAAGTAAAAATACCGGAAAAATCAAAAGTAAATGCTAATAATTTTTCTTCATTTACAAACGAAATTTTTAAACTATAATATTTTAAATTTTAATAAATGAAAAAAAGTAAAAGTGAAACTAATTTATTTTTTTATTTTACCCATCGAGTTGGTAAAATTAATACACAAATTAATAATTAATTATTAATTAATATACAAAAGTTAAGTTAACACACAAAATTAATTATTAATTATTAATTAGGTATTAATTAATATTCAAAAAATAAATTAATACACAAATAAAGTGTTTATAATTTAATAATTATGGAAAATATTTTTAAAACATATATTTCATGTCGATTTAATGAAGATTAATTGGAGGGAAATAATAACTGAGCATTTTAATGAGGCAAAAGTAAAACTCAATGGAGATGAATTATTTCAAATTGCAAGTGAAGAACATTTTGAAATATTATCCGAAATTCTAGAAAACACTGATCAGCGAACACTTGGTAAGTTTAATAAATTTGTTAATAACAATTTTTACAATTGCCAATGAGAGATAACTAAATAATTAAATAATCAAAATACAATTTTTGAGCGAAAAAAATAATTTTTCCGATCGAAAATTTAATTAATTAATTAATTTTCGTTTTTTATCCTATTTTAACCAATTTTTCTATTTACAGTGAATTATATGCATTGGAACTTTGTTTCCTATCTTCTTCCTTACACAACATTATATATGCAAGCTCTAGCAATTAATTTGTTGAAACCAAAAGAAGGAATCAAAACGAGAGAAAGGTTAATTTAAAAAAAATCCGATCTTTCTATTCGAGAATTATCTTCGATATCAAAAAACTGACGAATTTCAAAATTTTTATTCACTTTTCAGATGGCAAGATTGTATAAGAAATTTGGAAATGCCTCGAGTACTTGCTTATCAATACTTCAAAAAATTCATGAACAATGAAGACAAGGATAAAGTAAAATTGAATTTATTATTACGAATTAATTAAATTAATTAAACAAAAAATTTCTCTTGCAGGTTAGAGAAATATTTTTATCGATTCAAAAGGAAATGGTTAAGCACATTCAACAAGCCGATTGGTTGAATGATGAGATAAAAAATGACGAATTGGAAAAAATTGAAAATATGAAAGTCAATATTGGTTATCCTGAATGGTTAACGAATGAAACAGCAATTATCGAAATGTATCAAGGGGTATATTTAATTTTCAAATTTGAATTCTTTGTATTATTCCTGTTTTTCCAGAAAGAAACAATACTTTTAATAAATAAATTATATTGTTTTTAGCTTGTAATTGGAAATGAGTACATGGAAAATATTATAAGCATTAAGAGATTCAATGCTAAAAGAGCTTTAGAATATCTCAAGAGTCCTTCGGAAATTAAAGAGTAACGTATATTCAAAAACAATATTTTCTATTAGCAATTTTTTGACTCCTTTACAAATTTTTGAATTAATTTCTCAAAAAATTTATTGAAAATAAAAATAATTATTATAGAATTAATAAAAAATTAAGACTTACTATTTACTTTCTAAATTAAAAATTTATCTTTCTTTGTTTCCTTAAGGGAGATTATAACTTGAATTATATTTAATTTTTAATTATAAAAAATTAATTAATTAATTAATTTTTCAGCTGGCAGGCACATCCTATGAATGTAAAAGTTTTATTTTTCCAAGAAAAAAATCTTTTGAGTAAGTAAATTTATTTTCTTCGAAAAAAGTTACATTACCCAATAAATAGAAATCAGAAAGATAAATTTTTAATACTAACTAATTAAAAAATATCAAAAAAAAATTTTCCAGACGTCCCAGCTGCTGCTTTACGAGCTCCTCTATTTTCCGCTTTACAACCGAAGTAAGTTAATATATTCTAATTATTAATCAACAAAAAAATATTTTTAATATTATACTGTATATTATTATAATTTTTTCAGCACTGTCAATTATGGCGAAATTGGTTACAAAATTGCCCACAAATTGGCCCATGGTTTTGACACAACTGGTATATACAAAAATTACAATAATTATTGTATTAAAAAAATTAATTAATTAATTCTTATTTATTAGTAAGAATTATTAATATATTAATTATTATTAATATTATATTAATATTAATATCAAGAATATAATTTCTTCAGGTATCGAATATAATAAAAATGGTAAAAAATACGTTTGGCCGGAAGATATAAGGGAAACTATAAGGAAAAAAACAGAATGTTTCGCTAATCAGTATAAGCAATTTAAAACCAATGATACTGAAGACGAAACAGAGGTTTGATATTTACTTTTGTTTTTCTCGTTTACTCCAAATCATATAAAGTTCGAAAAATCGAAAAATTACAAAAATAATTCACAGGAAGTCGGAACAAAATTGATAAACGAAAATCTGTCGGATTCACTCGGAATAAATCTTGTTTTTTCCGCTTTGGAAGAAATCGAAAAGCAAAACAAGTCACTTCAATTGCCTGGATTAAAAGATTGGAGTAATGAAAAAATTTTCTTCCTCTCTTTTGCAAGGGTAAAAATAAAAAAGCCTATTTTTCCCTACTTTTTCTATTATTTTTTTATAACTAATGTAGAATTTCAACAATTTTTCAGTTACATTGCTTCAATGCAACGCCAGGTTACAAAAAATTATTGGAAAATTATTACAAGCGCAGCCCTCATAATTATCGTGTAAATATTCCTCTAAAAAATTCCAAAGAATTTGCAAAAGCTTTTAACTGTCCAATTGACAGTCCAATGAATCCAAGTAAAAAGTGTAAATTATGGTAAATTAAATAATTAACGAAGGCTAAAAATTGGAATACTAATTGTTTTTTTTTTTGCATAATTTTATCACAAATATATCATTTGCGGAAGAATAATGTAAACCTTGTGAAAGACAAATCTGTACCACAGGAAATTGTAACGTCACTTTTCCGTGCGATGAAATTACATACGCGCATATATAAAAAGCTATTAAAATATTTGTCTATTTTATCGTTACTTTTCATGAAAACTAATAAAAATAAAATAAATTAAAAATGAAACACTTTATTTTACTGTAAGTTTCTTTAAATCTTAAAATCTTTCAATTTATTTAAATTAAATTTTTCTTCACCTAATAAAGCACATTTTTTCTAAAATATATTTTTTAGAATAAATATTTATTTTAATTAAATAAATTTTATAGAAGTTGTATGATAGTTTTCGTCACTGGAAGATCAACAAATTGGGATAATTTTCTTCAGAATAGTTGGAAAAATAATTTTTATTCGCATTATGAAGAGGGAATGGTCGAAAGGAAAAAAAACTATTCTGTTTGTCGATCGCAGGGTTGTTTCAAAGTTGGTGAGTTTATTTTAGAAAAAATTAATTTCTCCACGTAATTATAATCATCTAATTGGTAATTATTTACTTCATTTATTTACTATTTATTTCTTAATTAGGATTTATATTTATTTTAATTTCTAAAATTTTCTATTGTAAGTTATTTAATTTTTTTTTATTCTTTTCTATTTATAATTATTAATTTAATAAATATTATTAAATTATAATCAACAGCTTCGGAATTCTGGGAAAGTATGAACAAGTCAGTCGATCCATGTGAAGATTTTTATGAATACGCTTGCGGAAATTGGGCGAAAAATAATCCAATTCCACCTGCTGAAATGAAATGGGACACTATTCGTAAAATGACAAAAGAAATTGAATACAAAATTCGAGGTACAAAATTTTAATTGTTCAATTAATTGTAAAATTCCCACCAATTTCGAAATTAATTCAAATTAATTTTAATTAATAGCTTTCCTATAAATATTCCTTCGATTATTTTCATTATTTTATTAATAAAAAAAAATTAATAAAAATTGTATTAATTTTCATTAATTATTTGCAGATTTTTTGGAAGAAGAAATAGATTCCAATGATTTGCTACCCATAAAGCAAGTAAAGAAATTTTACAAATCCTGCATGAATGACGGTTATAAGGATTTTTTAATTTTTATATTTTACATATTTGTCAATTTCAAAAATTAAAAAAAAGTTATAAAAATTAAAATAATTTTTTTTTAGACGAATTAGAGAAAATGGGTCTCAAACCACTTGAAGCAATTCTTTCGAGAAATGGAGGATGGCCATTAATTATGGAATCAGGAGAATGGTTCGAAGAAATAATTTGGCAACAAATAGATGATTTTTATTCACGTTTGACGCGATCATCATTTTATTCCTTCGACATAACGAGAGATAAACGAAAAATTGAATCACTTCAAGATTTCAAAATTATTACTTCATCACTAATCGAGGTAAATTTTCCTACTAATGATTGTAAGTGGGAAAAAAGAAATTGTACAATTCTTTCTGAGAAAAATTCTAATTTTTAAAATGAGAATAAATTCTCATTTACCTACCGATTATTTTATTTTTCCGATACAGTTGAAATTACCAGAATTACCGTCAGTTATTGAATTAGAAAAAGGAATGAAATTTGATCGAAATAAAATGTATGACGATGGTAGTTATGGGAAATTCATTAAGGAAATTGCCCTTGCTTTTATTGAACAAAGAAATGTTCATGTCAGTGAGGAAAAATTGGACGAGGACATTGAAGATTTGATTAATTTCGAAAAAAAATTAGGAACCGTGAGTTAACTCTTCTTTTTTATATTCACAAAAAAGAAAAGTAAAAGGAAAAACGAAAGTATTTTTCAATTAATATTTTTTTTCATACGTTTCACATACAGGAAAGTAAGATTACTCAATATACTCCTTTGATTGCACCTCTAGAATATATCTCAAGTATTTGCAACATCGAGAAAAGACCTGAATTTTTAAACAAGCAACAGGTATGGTATAATTATATTTTATGAAATAAAATTATAAAATAAAAATTATATAAAATCAAATTTTCATTTTCCTCCCATAAAAAATAGAATAAAAAACTTTCTATTTTTTCCAGATGAACTGGACCAAATCATTCAAGAATTTATTTTTTGAAGCCAACATTGAACTCAATGGAGAGGAGCAATTTTCCATGACTCCAAAAGTGAAGACATATTTAGAAAATCTTTGTAAAATTCTAAGTGAAACAAAATCTAGAACGATTGGTAAAATATTTTCTCTTTTGAATAATTATTTTCTAACAAGTACGAATCATTTTTTTGTTAATTACATAAACTATTGTTCAACCAGTTAATTATATTCATTGGAATTTCTTAAGTCAAATGTTACCACACACGACATCAAAAATGCGAGAAATCTTCTATGAATTCAAAAAGCATTTGACTGGTGTAAAAACTCAAAAACCAAGGTAGAATTTGTAATTCATCTTTTCAATTTTTGGCCAAAGAAAATAATTTTAATAATTTTATTAATTTTAACTAAACAATTTTCAGATGGGAAACTTGCGTCCTTAATGTACAAATGCAACACGCAATTTCTTATCATTTCGTCAAAAAATATTTCAAAGAAAACATGAAAAATGATGTGAGAATTTTTATATTCAGAAAAGAGTTAAATTTTTGAAAAATAAAAATTCCATTCTCAAAAAAATTTCTTTATATTAACAGGGTGTGAAAATGTTACGAACTATTCAAAAATCAATGATAAAGCAAATTATGAGATCCGACTGGATCAGTGAAAATGCGAGAAAAATCGAACTCGACAAAATTAAAAATCTGAAAACAATTTTTGGTTATCCTAATTGGTACGATAATGATATGGCATTGGTGAATTATTACCGAGGGGTATGTAACCTAAACTATTGTTTAAATTTCGAAATCAGATAATTATTAAATCTAAATAAATAATTATTTAAATAAAATAAAATTCATGATAAATTAAAATTTTACAGATGCCAATTGGACATCAGTACTTGGACAATATATTAGTATACAAAAAATATTTATTAAAGAAAAAATTACGAACTTCAGGAAATTCTGAACTTAATTTTGAGTAAGTTTAGTTAATAATTAAAAACAAAAATTGTCTGTAAACTTTGAATGTTTTTTTTTTAACATTTTAGGTGGTTTCCAACTATCGTCAATGCTGCTTATGATCCATTTGACAATGAATTAAGTAATAAATTTAGATTAAAATAAATAAAAAATTTTCAAAAAAGAAGAATCTTTCAAGTAGAAATGATACAATTAAATTATTTATTCATTCGCAGTTTTGCCAGCTAGTGTGTTTCAATATCCATTTTATTCTCCAACTCAACCCGAGTAAGTAAATAATTAATAATATAAATCCAAAGTTACGCTATTTGTACCTAATATATATAAATTTGAAAGAATATAATACGAATTTAATTTTTTAATTAATGTTTTTACAGAACAATTAACTTTGGCAGTCTTGGAACTATAATGGGTCACGAAATTGCCCATGGCTTTGATAATAGTGGTAAGTAAACAGAAAATTTTTATTGAACTTAAACGTAAATAAAATAATAAAATAAAATATATAATAATAATTTTTTTTTGTTTATTAAATTATTAAAATATATAGGAATACTTTTCGACAAGGATGGAAACCTTGTGGATTGGTCTGAAGAAGATGGAGTGAAATTGATAGAGAATGCAATGTGTTTCTTTTCACAGTATGGAAAATTTTATAAAATTGAAGAAAGTGATTCTTTAATGGTTAGTTAATGGAGAATATTAATTTGTAAGCAATTTTTTGCATACAGATAATTTTTATGCAAAACATTGTATT
Source organism: Leptopilina clavipes (assembly GCA_001855655.1). NCBI lineage: Eukaryota > Metazoa > Arthropoda > Insecta > Hymenoptera > Figitidae > Leptopilina > Leptopilina clavipes. Next base: position 22,889 of record JUFY01020686.1, on the reverse strand, counting down.
TAATTAATTAACTAATTAATTAAAAATGCTAAACAAAAAAAATTCAAGACTTGATTTTGTTTTTTTTTAAAGGATGATCGAGAAAAAACAATTGACGAAGACATGGCTGATTCTCTAGGAGTGGATATAGTTTATGAAGCTTTTGAAGAAATGGAAAAAGAAAAAAATGAACCTCGATTGCCAGGATTTGAGGAATTAAGCAATGAGCAAATTTTCTTTTTAAGCTTTGCCAAAGTAAATATCTTTTAATCAAAAAGAAAAAAAATTTCAGTTTGCGAAAAAAGAAAATAAAAGCAAAGATTTTTTTGCTTTGAAATTTTTTTTTCCAACTTTTGAAAATTATAAATCAAAGAAAATATTTTTCAACTCAATTGTTTCTCAAATTTTCTTCTTGGATTTCATTAAAAAATTCGTTTCTTATTTTTTTCTTTGGAAAAATTATAGATTTGGTGCACGAGTGCAACTCCGGAATATGAAGAATTAGTTAAAGAAGATGATCTACACAGTTCATCACGTTACAGAGTGACAGCATCTGTTCAAAATTCTGAGGGATTCTCCAAAGCTTTTAAATGCCCCAAAGAAAGTGCAATGAACCCGAAAGAAAAGTGTCGAATTTGGATATAATAAATATGTCAATAAAATATCACTTCAAGATGGAGAATAAAAAAAATATTACAGTAAAAAGATTTTTCATTGTACTAATTAGTATTAATTAATTAATATTTATCGAATAAATTAATATTAATACTAATGTATTAATATGTAATAATGTAATAATATTAATTAATACTGATTAATATTAATTATTTATTAATTTACCCAACAAGCAACCGGTCAAAAAATTCAAAATTTTTTATCCACTTTCCGATTTTTGAGACAATTTTTCTTAATAAAATTCAATTATTTTGATAAAATCTCATCTTAGAATAAATTCAGGCATTTACTGCCATCTACGAGTTCATTCATAACTCACTGACTTATGTAATTTTTTTTGTTAATGAACAATAATTTGACAATGCCATTTAAAGTGTTAAGAATTTACTACCTTATGTAACTTTCTTTTCCCAAATTGTTAGGTTGCCTTCTAAGAGGAATTTATACAATGCGAAATAGTGAATTTTGTTGAAAAAAAAAATTTATAATAAATAATAATTTACTAATAATAATAATTTATATAGTTTTTGTCTAAAATTAATGTTTAATTTGCAAATTTAGTATTTATTCTTTACAAGTTTAGAAAAAATAAAAAAATTTTACCCCGAACTTTGGAATATTATAGAAAAAAATGATTGGATTTTACTGTAAGTATAGGAAAATTTCCGCATGTGGCTTAAAAAAATTATACAATATAAATCTAAATATGAATCTTAAATTTAAAAACATTTCTTTAAAGTATAAAATTGTCTGCGTTTTATTTTTTGTACAAGTGCAGAAATAATAGAAATATATCTACTTTTTTATATACATTTGCACTGAAAAAAAAATTTATTTGATTAAAATAACCGATTATTTGTCTATTATCAAATATAAATATTTACTTGAAGCAAATAATTTTTATTCAAATTAAATAATTTTTAAGTGAAATGATAATTCCTCTATTTGAATCAAATTCAGTTGATTCAAATAAAATTAATTTGATAAAAATAAATATTTATTTGATAATAGTCAAGTAATCGATTATTTAAATCAAGTAAATTTTTTTTCAGCGTGACAATAGGATTCTAGAAAGGGCCAGTTTTTCTATATAGTTTCTAAAAAGGCCCTTTTTGAAATTATCTTCTCACTTCAGGAATAAACATATTTTAAATTCGTATGATCATAGACACATTATTTTCAAATATTAATAATTATATCTATCCAGTAGTTAATTATTTAAAAATTTTTGATAAAAAAACTGCAATGCATTAATCATAATGAGAAGAACTTTTTATCATATCAATAAGCGAGTACCAGGAAATTCTCCTAGATGTTATTTTTCCGCTCATGAAATATAACATATAAATAGATTTTATTAAAACCAATTTTTTTCAGAGTAGAAATAATAACGCATAAATTTCAAAATAGGAAAACTCGATCTCTTCATTAATGAATAATTAATAGAGAAAAAAAATCAAAACAACAAATATGTTCATCTTGGGAATATTGTGAGTCTCTTTCTCTCTCTCTCTCTCTTTTTTTAATTAAAGAACCATATTTTAAATTAATTGCAAAAGCAAATTTTTTGTTCGCACATAGAATATGTACAACTAATATTGTCACCGCTAATTTATTTGGTTTTATGGATGAAAGTGTTCCATTTAATGAAAAAATAATAGAAAAAGAAAAATCAGTACGCGATGATGAAAATGGAATTTTTCCCAATGATTATTTGGTTTGTCGTACGCGAGAGTGTTTTAAACTTGGTATGTTTCATTTTTTGTATTAGTAAATTACTATAAGTAATTAATAACGGCAATGTTTCGTCAATATTGCCGCATAAAATTTACTTAAAGGTGCCACAGCGAAAAAAAAATTCCCCATTATTTTATTCAAGATGACTAATTATTGTTATATATATTTTTTTTAAATAGCTTCAGAATTTTGGGAAAGTATGAACAAATCAGTCGATCCATGTGAGGATTTTTATGAATTTGCATGTGGTGGGTGGACTGTAAGCAATCCAGTGCCTCCCACTGAAGTGTCATGGGCTACTTTTAACATTGTTAAAAAAGAGTTGAATTCACGAATCCGAGGTAAATAATTAAATAATAATAAAAAATAAAAAATAAAAAATAAAAAATGCTTTCTCATTATTGATGAGAATGTAAAAAAATACCTCAATATTCTTATATTGCAGCATAATGTAATATATTAATAATTTGTAAAAAAAATTAATATTAATTTTTACTCACATAGAATTACTGGAAGACCCGATAAGCGAGGACGACATTTTACCTGTAAAACAAACAAAAAATTTTTACTCATCGTGTATGAATGTTGGTAAGATAATTGAGCAATAAAATAATAATAATTAACAATACAAGTAAATTATTCATTTATACCGATTACTAATTTATAAAATAAATATTTATTCACAGTATGTATTTAAATTATCGTTGATTTTCTTTTTCTGTTTGGTTTTTTTTTAATACTATATAATAAATATATTTTAATTCTTTAATTTTCAGAGGCCTTAGAGGAGGCTGGCATTAAACCTATTGAGACAATTTTATCAAGAAATGGAGGTTGGCCAATAGCAATGGATCCAGAAGAATGGGATCCTGATGAATTCACATGGCAGCAAATTGACACATTTTATACTCGATTAATATTTACTCCCGCATTTTTCTCATTTGATGATGGAGAATCCTCAAATGCTTTCGAAAATTTTCTCAAAAGAAAATTTGATTATTCTGATAGTACGAAGGAATCAGAAGATGAAAAAGAGGAAAAAGAAGAAGAAAATAAAGAAGAAGAAGAAGAAGAAGATGATAAATTAGTTATTACGGTCAGTAATTTAAAAATATTCAAGATTTTTATTTAATTTAAAAATTATAATTTAATTTAAAAATTATAATATAAATTATGATAATTATTGTAAATAATTATTATAGATAAATCGACCGAAATTAACTCAGGTAGTAAAATTACCAAATAAAGGTAAATTCGACAGAAATAAAATGTACGATGATGGCAGTTATGCAAAATTAATTGCACAAGTTGCCAAAATAATTGCTCAAGAAAGGGGAATTATTGTTAACGAAAAACGAATAAATGCAGATGTCGAGGGGATAATTAATTTGGAGAAAAAATTATACAAAGTGAGCAATATTAATTTAATATTTGCTTTTTGTTAAAATCATTTCTTGTCTTTCTCTCTTCACTTCAATTAAAGATTTTCAATTAATTTCCATTTCTTTAAAATACACATTTAGGACACTAATAGTGGAAGTGCTGAAGACGGTACAATAGAAAAAATGCAAGAATTTTATGATTCATTGAACCATTCTTCTGATACATCAAAGGTAAAAACTTATGATTTAAAAAAAATTTGATTCAAAGAATCATAATATAGTAAATTAATATTTATTTAAAAAAAATAATCGAATAATTCAATTGTAATGAAACTATTTATCCTGTTCATTATTTTTATTATTTATTTTCGATTTTGGAATTAAGATAAATTGGAAAGAAACAACAGAAAATATATTTGCTGAAGCAAATATTGAATTAAACGGTACTGAAAAAATTGTTATGCCAGAAACTGAATATTTAGAAAGACTTGTACAAATTTTGGATACAACCGACTTGCGTACAATTGGTGAGCTCTTCCGAATATTTTTTTAATTATACTGATTAATATCAATAAAACCGAAAATTAACTCCCATATTAATTAATAAATTAATTAATTAAAAATTGTTCCTATTTCAGTGAATTTCATACACTGGAATTCCATAAGTCGATTGATAGAATTTACAAATACAAAAATGGAAACAATACTTTTTGAATTAAATAAAAAGAAAACTGGACTGAAAGAATTGAAGCCAAGGTATAACTTTAAATAATTGCACACTTCTCGATGAGTGAAATAAACATTTAACTAAATTATTTAAAAAAATAAATATAAAAATTATAAATTAATAAAAAATTAATTTAATATCTGCTTCTAAAATCAGATGGGAAAGATGCATAGAGAATTTAGACTTAAAGCATGGAATCTCTTATCAATTTGTGAAAAAATTTTTCAAACCTAAAATGAAGGAGGATGTAAGTTAACATTTCCATGTTAATTAAATTGTGGTAATTAACAAATATTTGATACCAATATTTTTTTTGTTTTTTAATTTTTAGGCAAGAAAAATGTTTGAAAGTATCCAAAATCAAATGATAAAACATATTATAAAATCCGATTGGTTGGACGAAAAGTCAAGAAAAAGTGTAGTCGAAAAAATGGAAGAAATGAAAACAGTCATTGGTTATCCCGAATGGTACAATAATGACACAGCAATACAAAATCATTATCGGGGTGTAAGATACAAAAAAAATTAATAAAAATCCTTTATAATTAATAATATAATTAATATATAATAAATATTAATTGTAACGATAAATATTAATTGGAGCAATAAATATTAATTGATACAATAAATATTAATTAAGACACTGAATATTAATTATCTAATATAATTGATTTCTAATCAGAAAATAAAATTATTTAATACAAATTATTATTTAAACTCGAGTCTTTTTTCAGATAACGATTGGACAACAATTTTTCGAGAATAAAATTAATTATATGAAATTTTCATTCATTAGAAATCTACGAACAATAAATCAAAGGCGCTTATCTTTCAGAACAAAGTAAAAGTCATATATATTATTAATAAGTATTAAAAAATTTTCAATAATTTTTTTCTACTTATAAATATAACATGAATTTTCTAATTTAAATATTGTTTTCTTTGATATAGTTATTGGTTCGTGCATCCCGTGGTAGTGAATGCATACTATCATGCTGGAATGAATGCTTTGAGTAAATAAACTTTATAAATAAAATTTTTATGAAAAAAATTCGTGAAATTAATTTTTTATTTAATTTTTTTTATATTTCAGTTCTTCCGGCAGCTGATTTTCTACCACCTTTTTATTCACCCGACAGACCAGAGTATGTTAAACGCTTATTTATCTATTTAATAAAATTTTGCACATGTAAATTTGATTTTTCAATTATACAATTTGAAATATTAATTAATTTTTCAGAACTGTTAACTATGGATTCCTTGGAGCAATTATAGGCCACGAAGTTTCTCACGGTTTTGATGATCATGGTATAAATTAAAAATAGAATGGGAAAAAAAATACAATTTCTGATAAAAACCAATATCAAAATCTAATTTTTATTAATAGGTATTACTTTTGGTGCAAGTGGTGAATCTATCGAATGGCCAAACAAGACCAAGAAATTAATGCTGGATAAAATGAAATGTTATGCTCATCAATATGCGAAATTTTACAATGAATCGTCGACGAATACTTCCGAATTTTCGGTATTTAAAAAAAAACTATATATTTTAACATATTTTTAGATGTAATAAAATTGATTTAATTATCCATCTTTTAAATTTTTGTCTAGGATAAAAGTATGATGACCTTAGGGGAAAATATAGCAGATTCATTAGGCCTTCAAATGATGTTCGGAGCTTTTAAAGAAAAGGAAAAGAAAGAAAGTTATCCTCATTTACCAGGATTTGTTGAATTAACTGGCGATCAGTCATTTTTCATATCATTTGCCAAGGTAAATGAATAAATAAATTGAAAAAAATTATTCATAACAATTAAAGAAAAATATTGTCATAAACTGATTATATCGTTAGGGAAAAATTAAAATTTTTTTCACTAATAATTGTTTCAGCTTTGGTGTATAAATACAACACCAGAATTTGAAAAATTAAAACATGATTCACATAGTGAAGGACGTTACCGAGTTATATCGTCAGTTCAAAATTCCGAGGGTTTTTCCAAAGCATTTAAATGTCCCATTAACAGTCCCATGAATCCGGAGAAAAAGTGTACGCTTTGGTAAATATATATAATATAAAATTTACCGTAGCGAATTTTCAAATATGTATTAATTATTTATCAATGTAAAGAAATAAAATGTTAGAAAAAAGGCAAATTCAAAAACCGATGTTTCATTATTCGGCTACTAAAAATTCGACATTAGCAAGACAAAGAAATCTATTTAATAATTTTATTTTTATAATAATACATATTTCGATTCACACTTTCTTATTCGAAAATAATTTATTCCGCTACTCACCTGTTCTGTTCGATTAAATAATGCGCTTCCTTAATAATAATTAGGAATTTCTAAGTATGCAATAGAATTGTCACATTTCCTATAAATAACAATATTGAACTAACTATATATATATAGTTGAATTTTCTGAGTTCGTATTTTTTTCAGGGCAATGATGCAACAGTTGCATCTAATTTATTTATTCTCGTTTCTCTCCTTTTCATTGCAAAATCCTCAACTGTTTCTGCAATATTAATAATTCTATTGTTTTTCTGTCTGGAACGTGGTATTTTGGAATTTAAATCATTTCTGTAGAGTGACGCCTGATCTTTTGGAAGTGATGCCAAACCTTGTGGAAGTGAAACAACATCTTCGGAGTCTGATGTCTCGATTATTTTCAGAGAGCGAATTTCTTCAGGAAGTGACGCTTGACCTACAGGAAGGGACGCCATTTCTTCTGAATATAAATTTCTGCCTGAAATTGCTTTTCTACTTTCAGGAAATGAATCATTAATTTTTGATTTTGGTGCATCACAAATATTCTCTTTTTTCCCATCACATAGAGGCATTAGTTTCAGAGATTTCTTTAACAGAAGACGTTCTTTAACCTAAAAAAAATAAAGTTTATTTACAAATTTTCTAAAATTGTAAACACCTTTGGTTTGTACTATTATTTTAACAAATACTAACCTCATGAAAGAATTCCAAATATTCCAAAAATTGCGGCATTGGTAACTCAGACATTAATTTATTAATTTCTGTTAATGTTGCATTTGCCAACTTCCACTTTTGACTTTGTGTCAAAGTCTTTTTTTCTTCGTTCTGCATATTTATTACGTGTTCAAAATTAAACACGGATTAACGCCTATCAAAAAGCAATTTATGATTTCTTCCAGATGAAAGGTTTTCACTAAAAACCAAAATATTTCACAAAATTTGACATAATTATTCTATTTCTAATAAAAAAAATAATCAAAATGTGTTAAAATTTATTGAATTGTTACAGAGTAAAGTTTATTCTCAATTTAATTTTGAAAGCACTTACCTTTAAAAAAAAATTAATGAACATGGTTTAGATGCAGAAAAACGTCTCGACTTATAAACCACGAAAAGTTCAACAAATAAGAAACAAATTCGCGAAACGAAATTAAAAAAACAAAACAAATTCGTTACTTTTTAGTAAAGGAAAAAATAAGTTCTATACTAAGAGATAAATGACTCATTGTCATAGTTATACATAAAGTCGGTTTTGTAAAAACAAAAACAATATTATTTATAGAGAAAATTAATTCTTACCACAATATAATGGAGACAATTTTTACTTCCAAGAAAAGTTCGCAGAAGTCAACGAACTTATAAGAATATGCAACTTGGTGTAGTTTTCCAGCACATGAAATATATGCCCAGAGTTTATAATATAAACGTTAGTACACGATAGTAAATTATTTAAAATACAAAAATACACTAAAGCAACATCAAACTTGTTGCATTTGTTCCACCAGCCTTTCCTTTTTGTTGTTGTCAACTGTCACTTACTAACATAACCTCACTTTTTCAATAAAATACCGTAATCACTGTTTAATCACAAAGTGTCACGTTTGCAATGTTTAAAAATTACAAAAACGAATTGAATTTCATGGCTTTTGCAACTTAGCGAGCTAATAACGAAAAGAATAAACAATATCAAATATTTATGTAATTTAAGAAAATGTTAACTGCTTCCGACAATGTCTTTAATTTAAGCGCGAAACTCGATTTACATAGAGTTACATACCAAGTGTAAAATGTGTAAGACATGTAAGAAGAGCGTAACTCACGGTAAGCACCAGTTGTTGAAAATCGATACAAAGGATTGCTTACTTCTGATTGGCTGAGAGTATTCTCAGGAAATGACGTGAGCCAATCATAAAAATAAAGTCTTAGGCTTATTATAAATTAAGATATTCATCTACCCAACCCTATCCGTTACGAAAACGAAGCCTACATAGGTTATTTTTTAATGTTGTGACTTTTGGCTTTTTTATCCGCATTTATGCCTATATCCATTCACATTTTTATTGGTAAATGTTTTAAATTAATTATTCTATAATTATTACTCCTGCAAAGTTACAAGTGTTATCAAATTTTCATTTCTGGTCGATTGTAAATGTCATTTTTATACATGGCATTTTTCTATTCCGAATAATTTTCAAGTGTTTTGTGTACTTTGGTCTGTGAATAATGTTATTAATTAATATTCTAAATACAAAAGTATACCATATTATTTATATATTTTGTTAAATTAATGTTGAAAAGTCTTTAAACATTCAGTAAGTACTTTATAGGTTATGTTCTTCTTCAAAGCTCCAAGGCTTCAAAGAATATTTTTAAGGATTTTAAAACTATATAAAAATTTTATACAATGTTTAGAGTTAAAATTAGTGTTCCTCAATTCAAAAAATATCTATTTTCTAGTTTTTAATTAATTAGATATGTCTTGAAAACGTAAAAGTATATTTTCTGAATAGAAAAAGCGAACGTTTGATTTAATAATATTTCTCTAGAATTTGAAATGTTTGGAAATATTTTAATGTAATATTGTTTGTTGTAGATTAATAATAAATAAACATGGCGCAGAGGTTTCCTGTGCCAAACACGGGAAGCAATGGCCCACCTCCACAACGATATCCACCTCCGTCAGTACCTCCGAATTTGCGTCAATATTCGGGACCAAATTTTCCGGTACATAATCCAATTTATTACAAAAAATGTATTTTCCATTATTTTGAAAATAAACAATATTGTTTATTTAAACTTCCAGAATAACGGAAACCTAATTTTGTTATTAATTTTAATTATTATTTAGATGCAACAAAGAAGTAGTTTTACACCACCTCCACAAATGGCAAATGCAGTTGCCGGACCTGGTGGTATAATGAGGGCAAATCCACCATATTCAGGAATGCGCCAAGCACCAATGCCAAATCCTCCAGGAGGAAAGAGAAGTAATGATCAGCGCATTCCAATGTCCCAACAGAAACCGTATGTATCATTTTTTAAACATTAAGACTATTATTTTTTTATGTTTCATTTCCATTCATTATTTGTTGCGTGAGATATGTAAATTGTCTTATGTCTTTCCATAATAATAATAATAATACCTCGTACTATTAAACAAGGAAAAACTTAATGATTATTTAATAATTATTTAATCAATTGAATTGAGAAAAGAATTTCTCTATAAAAATTCGCAAGTTTTTCCTTGAAGCTTACAGATCATCCTTCAACAAAACTCACGTCGACTTCATACAAAAAAAATCAATCAAAATCAAGGCCTAGCACAACTGCACGAATTTTTCCAAATTCTTTTCTAATCTTTAAATCTATGATTTCCACAAAAACTCATCTAGGTATTTTTGGAACAGTGATTTTTCACATTCCACTTCGAAAAAGAAGAAAAAATTAGCAGACAAGATTCTACCGCAAAAAGTACGCGACTTGGTACCAGAATCACAGGCATACATGGATTTACTTGCATTTGAACGTAAATTGGACGCGACAATAATGCGAAAGCGTCTTGACATTCAAGAGGCATTGAAACGTCCTATGAAGCAAAAACGTAAACTACGAATATTCATTTCGAATACTTTCTATCCGGCCAAGGAACCAGGTGAGGGTGAGGAGGGCTGTGTCGCATCCTGGGAACTTAGAGTCGAAGGAAGACTATTGGACGATAGTAAAAACGATCCCAATAAGGTAAATTTCTATTTGATAACAAATTTTCTAATGGAACATTATTTTTAATTAATAATTTGTTTTCAGGTGAAAAGAAAATTCTCCTCGTTCTTCAAAAGCCTAGTTATCGAACTAGATAAGGACTTGTATGGTCCTGACAATCATTTAGTCGAATGGCATCGCACATTAACAACTCAAGAAACCGATGGTTTCCAAGTAAAACGACCAGGAGATAAAAATGTCCGATGCACTATTCTTTTACTACTTGACTATCAGCCCCTGCAGGTAAAATTTGAATCTTTAATGTCCATGTACAATATTTAAAAATAATTTATATCAAAATTGGCAGTAAATTTTCAAAATAATTGATTAATTTTTAATTGTAGTTCAAGTTAGATCCACGTCTGGCTCGATTACTGGGAGTTCACACGCAAACACGTCCCGTTATTATTTCCGCTTTGTGGCAATACATTAAGACTCACAAACTTCAGGACAGTCACGAAAGGGAATTTATCAATTGTGACAAATACTTGGAGCAAATCTTTGCCTGCCCCCGAATGAAATTTGCCGAAATTCCGTCACGTTTAAATCCATTGCTTCATCCCCCGGATCCTATAGTCATTAATCACGTAATAAGCGTGGAAGGTAAAGAACAAATTTGCCAATTATTAATTGTAATTAATTAATATTAATTAAAATTAATAATGAATTAAATATATATCTATATTCTTTTTCAGGAACGGAAACGAAACAAACTGCGTGCTACGATATTGACGTGGAGGTTGATGACACATTAAAAACTCAAATGAACAACTTTCTACTGTCAACTGCGAGTCAACAGGAAATTCAGAGTTTGGATAATAAAATTCACGAGACAGTTGACACAATAACTCAATTAAAAACTAATCGCGAATTTTTCCTAAGTTTTGCTAAAGATCCACAACAATTTATCAATAAATGGATAATATCGCAGACAAGGGATTTGAAGACAATGACGGACGTGGTTGGCAATCCCGAAGAAGAAAGGAGAGCTGAATTTTATTATCAACCTTGGGCACAAGAAGCCGTTTGTCGATATTTCTACACGAAAGTACAACAGAAACGAGCGGAACTCGAACAGGCACTTGGTATAAGAAATTCATAAGTACTGAAATAACAACGAATTATCAACAGTATTTTCTACTGGCATTCATTGATCTACATCAAAAAAATACTTTTCCAAGGATGGAAATCATTCTTTCAAGATAAATATGTCAGCTGATAATATTTATTTAGCTATTTTCTAATTGAATGGAATAGTAATTCGATTGAATAGAAAAAAAGTTGATGTGTGTCAGTAATAAAATTTACTATAATCTGCTACTGTGAACGAACTTATTCAATCTAGATTCTCGTATTTTTTAAAAAGACGTAAAATATATAAACATTTAATTTTATAAATGCAACTTTTTTCGCGTGTCAAGTAATTAATTTCAAAAAAATTCAATTTATTTGCAACAAAAATTTTTGCCTATTTGAAGGGAAATTCTCATCGAAACAATTTAAAGAAAACAATTTTTTTCTCATTATATTTTGTAATTAAGAGACTTTAGAAAATGAATTTGGTAACTGACGTTATAAAAATAAGTTTTTGATTATTAGAACAATTATAAAAAATTTGACAGTTAAAACAAATTGGAATTGTCAAAAAATTTTAACTCTAGAGTCTTAAATCATGATAAATTTACATTAATTCACAATATACATTCGGGTTTTCTTTCTGTAGAATAAAACAAACAATTCTGTACATGAAGTAAAAGAAATATACGTTTATGTCCAGTAATCAGTGTTGAATTTAATTATTTATATTATTCCTCAAAGAAGATTGAAAATGATTTTTACTTTTTTCCTATGCAACAGAATTCCTAAAATCCGGAATTTCCTAATAAGGTTTTTTCTATTTTTAAAAACCATTTAAATTTTCCCTCTAGATTATTTCTCAGGCAGAGTACACAACTGAAGTCAAATTAAGTTCACACCCGTTTAGTCTACGTTAGTCAAATGAGAAACTAAACGACTGTTGTCAAGTTGTATGTCAAGTTGGTTGACGTTTTGTTTAAACAATGGCAGCCGGCCCAATTGCCGAAAGAAATCAAGGTATTTTTAAAGAAATAATTAGTTAATTATTCTCCGAACACTGTTAATAATTAATCTCATTTCCGTCCATTCAATTAAATATTTAATTTACATACAATTCAATGAGCTCTGAGCCCTCATTTTGAGGTTATGCACTTTCATAATTTTCCTTTTAAATACTGTCAAATTACGACAATTCCTTTAGTATATGAGTTTTATTAATTGGGGAATTGAACGATAAGGGAATCATTATATTGAATTGATTATTAATTGTAAAAAAGATTATAAAAATGATGCAAAAGTTGTTAGGAATTTAAGGTTATGTTAAACACTTCTAATTGCAATTTTTTTTATCTACCACAATTAAATTTTTCTATTTATTAAATAAAGAGTATTCTTTATTTAATAAAGAGTATTCTTTATTTAATAAAGAGTATTTTTTATTCAAGAAAAGGGTGTTCTTTATCTATCACGATTATGCAAAATGTTAAATTAAAATTTAACTATTCTGTTATTTTGTTTATAGATGCGACAATATATGTCGGTGGCTTGGACGACAAAGTCTCCGAGTCTCTCATGTGGGAACTCTTCGTTCAGGCCGGTCCTGTCGGTAAGATTAATTTAATTGCAAACTATTGAATTCTTTTCGTAAACCAGAATAAAGGACATTTCTTAAATTGCAATTTTTCTTTCACAGTCAATGTACACATGCCAAAGGATCGAGTAACACAAATGCATCAAGGCTATGGCTTTGTTGAATTCATGGGCGAGGAGGACGCCGATTATGCCATTAAGATAATGAACATGATCAAATTATACGGAAAACCAATCAGAGTAAACAAGGCATCGGCTCATCAGAAGAATCTCGACGTGGGTGCAAATATTTTCATTGGAAATCTAGATCCCGAAGTCGATGAGAAATTACTTTACGACACATTCAGTGCTTTCGGTGTTATACTCCAAACACCAAAGGTAAGATATATCGAAGAATTTTTTAAACTACTAATGACTCATTTTCAGCTAATTGAAAACTTTTTCCTAAGTAGAATTTCTATTTGAAAAAGAGTACCAATTGAAACGAATTTCTTTTGCAGATTATGAGAGATCCCGAGACAGGAAACTCGAAAGGATTTGCTTTTATCAATTTCGCTTCTTTCGACGCGTCTGATGCATCTATTGAAGCAATGAACGGCCAATACTTGTGTAATCGGCCAATTTCTGTCTCCTATGCCTTCAAACGGGACGCTAAGGGCGAAAGACACGGAAGTGCCGCGGAGAGATTATTGGCAGCTCAAAATCCATTGAGCCAAGCGGACAGACCTCATCAATTGTTCGCCGATGCTCCACCATTGGCACCACCGCCAATGCCAGTTCATCACCATCATCATCATCATCAAGTGCCGCCGGCTCATCCACAGCATCACATGATGCATCATCATCACGGAATGGTGGTTCCACCTCCGCCACCTCCAAGTACTCCGATTCCGCCCATGGGACATCCACCACCGCCTCCAGTTCCTCCACCACCATCCTCCAATTTCCCAGCTGCAATTCCACCGCCGCCTCTGCCTCCTATGAACATGTCTCATCCACCATTACCACCCGGTATGCCACCACCATTGCCTCCAATGCCAATTCCTGGAGGACAAAATCAAAATGCTCCGCGAATGATGCCACCACCGCCACCTTGGAATATGGGCGCACCACAGGGACAATTTGCACAATTTCAACCACCACCTCCAAGGCCACCTCCTGGCTGGAGACCACCACCACCGCCGGTATCGCAAAATGCTCCACCACCTCCTCCTACATTTAGACCTCCATTTCCTCCAAGAGGACCTCCACCTCCTCCACCACCCCATGACGGAACACTATTCTAGTGTCTCTTTATATACAAAAATCAAGTCCATTCAGTGTTAATCTATGTAATTTTTTCAATTTTCAATAATAATAATAGAAATTACTACCAAAAAAGGGAAAAATTTCATTAAGACTAAGACTAAATATTTTTTAGTTCGAATTTCAATCGCTTATTATTTCGATTTGAATAATAATGCGATTATTGTTTCCTAAAATTAGTAAATTTGCATTTTTGTATCTACATTGACTGAAACTTGGAGACTTTGTCTTAAAAAGCAGACTTCGAAATACAACATACAATGTCAATATTAATTTTAATTTAATATAAAAAAAGTAATTGACCAATATATGCACAATTGGAAAATTACAAAAGAACATTTTTCAATTTTGTTTATTTTTGTTAATAAACAAAACTATTTTTAATTTATTGATATTAAAAATACATTATTATATCGACATTGATAAAAAAATATATTGTCTTACTAAAAACAAACAATTTTTTCATTTACTGTCACACTAATGGGTCAATCCATTAAATTTAGATAATAACAAAATGGGCGATTAGGGGGAGAAATAATAAAAGAAAATAAAAATATTGCCTAACTTTAATTCAATTTACGGGCTATAGGAAAATAAATAATAATAAATTTAGAAATAAAATCAGGAAATACTTCAGGAAAATTTCAGAAAGTATTTCGAAAAAAATGTCCTGGAATATAATTCAATAAAATTGTTGACTAGTATATATAATAATTAGTATTGAAATTCATTGCTCTATTTTATAAGGATCGAAGTCACATATAAAGCGGGTCGCTAGCGTGTTTATAATGTAATTTTAGAAACTGGTCACTTATGTGAATATCGATCCTCGACACCGTAAAATACAGACTAGACTGGACGTTTATTTTATTGATTATTTCATACCTGGCACACGGTTTGCGAAAATTCCTACGATATTGACAGTATTCTATTGTCTATTGTACGCTCCGGTGAATCGTACCCGGAGGTACACCGGGTTATGTTAAAACATGAGAGTAACTTAATTCACGGATTCTTAAAAGTGCCGCCAATTCTGACCCATGAGAATCAAGCTTTCAAAATGAAATAGTTCCATCAGTAATGTTTGCTTTTCAAAATTCAAATTTTTAATTTTTAATTTTTAATTTTTAATTACATTTCCACTTTCAATTCAAAAATTAAAAGAAAAACTTTTTCAAATTCGATGAACGTTATCAAAATAATAATTTCCAATTATAATTTTTATTTTATAAAAATTGAAAGAAAGGAAATAAAAATGAGTTGTATTTGTGAGAAATGATTTTTGAAAAATGTCTCAATTAACATATGAGTGCGACTATGGGATCAAAAATGACAGTGAGGACAGTGGACCATTGAAACCTTGTTCGGCTGATAAATATTGCATACTTTGCAACGCGCAATGTTGCCTAACAATACCAAGAAGAGTTCCACGACACTTTTGGGAAAGTTGGTATTTTTGGCTCGGAGTTGGACTTCTTCTCATTTTTGTCGTCTCCACTGTGAGTTATTATTTTTATTTCAAATTTTATATTTAATATTATTTATTTTGCATATTAATTAATTATCATTTTAATTTTAATTATTAATAATTAATTAATTACAAAAATATAAATAATATTTGGGGAATATGTTTCTTTGGATTTAAATAATTAATTTGGAAATTATTTTTTCAACAGACAAGCAGCTTTTTGATAAATTATTGCAAACAAAATATATTTTCGTTTGTTTATCGTCCACGCAATACTCCAACGGCTCCAAATAATTCTAACAATCCTCGAAATGAAATTGCAATTAATATCATTTCTCCAATTTCGACGCATGCAAAAATGCTTTTGGTCACTCCTCAATCAAGTTGCGGTTATATGAGTAAGTACTATAATTTTCTAATCGAAAATTTAATATATCACTGAATAATCAAATTTAAAAGAAAATCTATTTGAAAAAAAGGAAGAAAATATACGAGAAAATGGAAAACAAAAGACGAAACTAATTCACAATAGACAATTTTACATTGAAGTAGAAAAACAATTTTGATAATCGATTTTTTATTCTAATTACAGCTCCGGTTGTTGCATGACACAGGATAATTTCAAACGAAATTCGATGTAAAGTGATACCAAAATTCTTCAATTCGGAAATAATATTGAAATGTTTGTATATATATAACATTGCGTGAAGAATATAATCTATTTCCTGCGTGTTTAATTCTGTTTGAAGATGAGTTTCTTATAAAAGCGGCTAGATCATCACAAGAAAGAAAAACAAGTGAGAGAGATAGAGAAAAAGGTACATTATTACACATCGGAGCCTATATTTACAGTAAATGCATCGTTCACTAACTTTTAATACGATGGTCATCGAAAGTAATGATGAGCGTCAGTAGATACTCGGCGCCAGGCGCTCTTTTACGATTCTTCCATTTTAATCCTTTTGAACCATTTATCCAACATTATTTTAATAATATAATAAGCAGATTTGTTCGTTTTTTCCAAATTTACAACTTCCAAGTAATTTGATTTCTAAATATAACTCGAAAAATGATTGAAAATGACGAAAATTATTTTTAAAGTGGAAAAAAAGTTAACGAAGACTGTTATATTTTATTTTCGAATTATTCAACTTATGAATTTAAAATTTTTAAAAACTGAAAATAACTAATCTAATTTTGGCGGAAAATATTCAAACGGAATCAAATTGGGAATGACAAAATAAATAAACTTAAACCAAATATTGTTTCAGATTCTGCAAATTGCTCATTTCTTCAGTCCTAATGGGAATTCATTTCAATGCTCAGAATGATTCGAATGAGTGCAATTCACATTAACAATTAAGAAAATATAGCTCTCTTGCTTGAGTCGAATATTTCACAGAAATTCTAAATATGCGCAAGTAAAAAGTTTTTTAATCGCAGACTCGGAACTTTTATTATCCTTAACGATAGCAGGAAGAAACTGCTTTAAAGTTTCCAGGAAACGTAAAGAAATTCAGGACAATTATTTTACTAGGATTAGTAAATAATTATTTTAATTTTTAATTAATCATTTATTTACTCCTTCGATTTCTATTTTCTCTAATGATAAAAATATTCAAAGGACACAATTTTATATAAATGCAAATATTGCAAATATCTCAATAATTTCTTTCTGCTTTTAAAACGAACAATTAATTTTACTTTAAATAATTAAAAATATTTTCTACTTTTTCCATTTCTTTTTATTCTGATGCAAATTCCATTAAAGTATCCTTCAAAATTTAATAAAAAAAAAAAAAAGAAAATAAGTCAGTGAAATAAAACTTTTTATGAATAAACATTTTATAATATATGAAATCGTGAAATTCAATCAGTTTCTGAATTAAATATTTTTTTCATAATATATAAAAGATAAATTAAGTGTGAAAGAAGGAATTAAGTAAAATTGAACGTTGTTTCATGTTTTTAAAGAAGTGTTAAAAGCAGAAAGTCTTATTATGGTAAAACTTTATTTACGAGCTGTACTTAATTATATACCTTTAATTAATCAGTTTAAAATCTTGAAGTTTATTCCGTAATTAGCCGCTTTAGCCAATCCTGTTTCAGCAATGTGTGCATTTACCGATTCGCGATTCAAGATGTTACTTTAAAGTACGTTAAGTAAAGTCCTTTCTTCTTTTTTTTTTTATGTTACCCCTTTCTCGCAGATCAACGATAACACCGATGAGAGGACAACGCGAATCGCAAGATCTTACATTAGCGTTTTTTGTCGAAAAAGTACCGAGAAAAAAATTTCATCCTCTCTGAACCAATGTTTCTTTTTCAAGTAAATTTCACTCGAAATTAATGTTAATGCAAAAAAAGAAAAATTCAAATAATTACGCAATCATGAATTTAAAAAAAAAATATGGTTCAATTATTAAGGCCACTATTGATTAATTTATTTTATAAACAAAATAGAATAAATTAATTGAATTAATTAATTATGTAAATAAAATAAGTACGTACGCTGAAAAAAAAATTTATTTGATTCAAACAATGAATTACTTGTCTATTATCAAATAAATATTTACATGATGTACCAAATAATTTTTTATTTAAATCAAATAAACTATAATTGAATCAATAATTTCTGTATTTGAGTCAAATACCATTTAATTGACTCAAATGAAATTTATTTGATACAAATAAATATTTATTTGATAATAATTTCTGATAATAATTGATAATAATTTCTGATAAGAATTGATAATAATTTCTGTATTCGAGTCAAATACCATTTAATTGACTCAAATAAAATTTATTTGACAAAAAAAAATATTTATTTGATAATAGTCAAGTAATTCATTATTTGAATCAAATAAATTTTTTTTTTCAGTGTAAATTTTGTTTAATTTTATTAAACATTATAAGTGACTGATATAATAAATTCTCGGTCAGGAATATATTAAACTTTCATGTGGGAAAGCTTAATTGATTAATCAATAAAAAATGCATTGTAAATTTAAAAGAATCTTCACATATGTAGTGCACATAACACTTCTGTAAATAGCCAGCCTATAAGTATAATAATGTAAATAGCAATACTCACAGGGTGCCTTCAAAGACTCTTTGTAAAAAAAAAAACAACAAAATATAAAATTAGACTATTTTTATGATTTAAATTCTTAACTATATACGAATTAATTATTTTTCTTAATAGACATCAAAATAATAATAAAGAATGTAAGAGCGTAAATAAATAATAGTAATTACAATAATAATAATAATAATAATAATAATAATAATTATTATTATTATTATTATTATTATAATAATAACAATAATAATAATAATAATAATAATAAAAAAATCAATACACTGTCCTCGACAAGTTTTATATCGAGTCATCATACTATTTATTTACACTGTTTATTAATTTATTTATAATAAAATTAATTGTAATATAATATAATATTCAGAATTAATTAAATTATAAATAATCATTTAATTTAAAAAAATGGAATAATAATTATTAAAAATAAATAAATTTAAGAATTAATAATATATGAAGTGTAAACACTCCTTTGTTTTAAGTCGCATTTTTAATATTTTAATAGATAATTAAGAATTAATATAATTATATATTACATTAATTTAATTAATAATAAATTATTAATTTAATTCACAAGGAATATTTTCATGTCAATAAAATTCACCCTCAGATTAATCAACTCAACAAATATTCCCTCGATGAAATATATGAAAAATATTTCATAAATATTTTCAAATATGAAAAATTAATTTTTGGGAATATTTCGAAAATATTCCTTGAAAGATTTTACGCTTTATATGAGTGTATACTTTTTATAATAAAATATAAAATATATAATATGTATATCATAATCAAGGGAATATAAATCAATTTTCACGTTTATGAGAAAGCTTGTAATGATTTTTCATGCGCACTCACGTAATCAAGAGTAATGAGGATATTGAGGAACACTATAAGGAATCAACCAAGAGGAAATTTATGATCCTTGTATAAAAGGGGGGGGG
>JUFY01020684.1:4165-27404 GCA_001855655.1 Leptopilina clavipes | reverse complement strand
ATTAAGAAATGTTAACGAGTACTGCCAAGTTAGGACCATCTTAGGGCCAATTATCAATTTTGGCATACCTTGGGGATTTCCACACGGGTTATTGATACTTCGGACTTTGTATTTATATTTTTCAATTTGGATTTTTCAATTTGAATTTTTCAATTTAAATTTTTAAATTAAAATTTTTCAATTTAAATTCTTTAATTTAAATTTTCCAATTTGCTACTATTTTTATTTTTTTAAATATTGTTTCTGTTATACAATAATCCCAATTTTCGGGTCAAATATTTGATTTTTCCCTTTTATGCAAATTACGCAAAATTCCATATCTCACTGAATATATTTATAGGCCTTGAGATATACTGTCTTATGTTAACTATATATATTTCTGAGACAGGCTAGTGCATTGATTACGACATTTCTCACCTTCGAAATTCCCCAGGAGATTTTCACAAGAGAGAAGCTCGACCTCCTGCAAAACTCGATCGATACTGGCAACCCTTGTTCGTACACCGGCCTGGGTGCGTCTTTAATATTTATTAATATAAATCAGATGATGTTTTGAGAGTTCGAAAATGTTTCAAATCAATATCCATGGCATTACATTTCAGATGAAACGAAAATTTGCCAAGAGAAAAATTTTCCATCATTATTTCCCAAAAAAAAAAAAAAAACAGAGCCCTTATTTAAGGCTGTTTATTCATTATCAGAATTTATATCAAAACATTATTCTCTTTCCCCTTGATTCACTCCCTGGTTTTTTTTTTTTTTTTTTTTTTTTGAGCGGGTGAATCGAAAATTTCATGAGAAATGTATCCCTGTCACTGATACTCGATAATAATTTATCTCAGCTTGAAAACAAATTTTTAACGAAAACATTTAGTCATTTATCAATAATAATCTATTTATTATGGGGCAAGTGGGTCCTTTGGAAGCGGAAACTTAACATGAATATACATAAAGTGATGTATATTAAATGTAAATTGAATGTAAAATATATAATTGTAAGAGGGTGTTTAATTTTCGTATACTTTGCATATATAAATTTTCGAAACAATGCTCGGTGGGAAATTGACAAAATTTATTATTTATTATTGGATCAATATATGGATCGAGAATGTGGGGAAAGAAGGAAAAAAATTTGGCGGCGAAGCTTTCGGTTCTTATATAATAATTTACTCGACGTGTCGATTGCGGGAAGGATTTGATCACTGGTGACAGAGATTGGAATTTCACGCAATATGATTCGACTTTATCGACCGAGCGTACAAACTGACTGAGAGTTCCAATTTCCGCCACCAGAGTAGCGCTGGGTGAAAACCTTCCCGCAAGTGGTAGCGAGTAAAACGTATATAAGAGGCGCTAAGCCTCTGTCATAAAGTAGAAATGTTTTTCTTACTCTCGTGGATATTTTCCCTACTCTATATAATAATTAGGGCAAGTCTGTACAATAATTATATGTAAAGTTGACCTTGAGTTTTGCGCTTCCAGTCTGTTTGCAAGGGAATGAACATTTATGTATATATTAACAAAGGATTGTCTGAAAAAGTACTATAATATTTCATAGCTAATTGCGAGCCAAGTTGGAATTTCTCTCTCTCTCTCTCTCTCTCTCTGACAAACAGCAGACAGAAGGAGAATAATTACTAACTCTTTGCCGCAGTGCAGAAGAAGTGAAAACGTTATTTTCTGAATAGTCATAAAACTAATTAAATCTTATAAAATGCTTTATATGCTTCTTTATTATAATTGTAAATAATAAAATGTTTTAAAGCAAAAAGATTGAAACAATTAAATTAAAAACATTCTTTTGCATATTTCGACTAAATTTCATTTTTCAAATGAAAAAATATTTTTGCAATATTTAAAGTAGTGAATGATAAAAAGTAAAATTACATTTTCTATCTGGGATGAAAAAAAAACTAATTCTTTTTCCCTTGCTTTGCTTTTTAACACGAACTTTATGTTTTTACGACAAGTATACGAAAATAAAGGGACTTTTTTCCCCCTTATAATTAAAAAATTTGTAATTAACTTTTTGCAATTGTACTTCCATAAATTGGATGTTTTTTTGTTTTTTCTCCTAATTTCTGTTTTATACTTTTATTGGGTCAATAGATTCGTCAATAGTTTGATAATTTTTATTTGTTTTTAACTTGTAGAAAGTTTTCTGTTGTCGAATGTTTTATTGGTGGTATTTAAATTCCACTGAGTTAAACAAATGTTTGTCGCAATGTAGAAGGAAAATAAACGTTTTCAATTAAGTTTAGTACTGAGTTCAAGGTTAGGCACATAAGAAACACTGAAATTGAGACATTTTAAGTAGGTGTAAAACTTTCACGATCTTTAGCGTTAAGAGAATGTTTTCAAGCAGAGTAAATGAGTGAAAGGTTGATAACCTCCGTTAAAAGAAATTCCCCAAAAACAAAATTTTCTGAAATGGTATTTTTTGGCGTGTTTTGATTTATGCTGACGGTGTAAAATTTTTAGACTTGATTTTCTTTTCTCGATCACTAAACGCTTTATATTTGGTTACAAATTTTATTCTTCCTGATAATTATTCACTGATGATGGAAAATTTAACACAGAATTCCTGATCTGGAAAAATGAGAATTAGATTAACGAAATATGATTTTCAACTTCCAATCTAAAACGATGGGTTTTAGATTTAAGGCAGAGGTCAAAAGAGGGAAAATCAGTAAAAACCTGATTTTCCACTGGTTCGCGTCGGGTTCGCAGAAATCCCTTGAGATGTCATGTTGAATTTTCCAAGATGTAGAATGCTTCTCTTTCGCTCGCTCGTAGACGAGATGCGCTCTAATTTCGAGGACATAGTTTCAGATGTCGACAAAAGGAAAATGAATCCTCCTGTTCTTGTTGACAAACCTCTACATTCTTTCCAAATAAAATTTTTCCTATCGAAAATTCAGGTGAAAAAAAACCTAAAATATTGTCGATTTTCTCCTTTGTGAATTCTTTCTAACATTTTGCATGATTATAATATCGAATATGTAATTTGAAGAATTTACATATAATTCCCTGTTAGGTTTAGAGGGAATTTTTTTTTTTTTTTATTGAGGAAGGAAATTTTATATAAACTTGAAAGATGAAAATCTTAAGATTTACTCTAGCCTCGTTAATGGCTACTTCAATGGTGGAAAATTTCTCACAGAAATCTAGTTTGAAGTTCTTCCGCTTCCCATCGACTTTTTAAATTAAACGAAATTCATTTCCTTCTATCGATCGATGAAATTGGAACGCACGTGGACTTCCATTTTCCATTTACGGAATTACGCGGAAGCTTGTTTCTTCTCAGGGCTTATGTAGGTGATAAAGAAAAGTGAACTTAACATCGGCGGAATTAAAAGGGGTAATGACCAGAACACATGCTATACGAAAATAGTTAATTGTGTTACTGTCAGAATTTGAAAAAGGCTTAAATCGAATTATTTAGGAAAATAGTTTGAAAATCGTGACAAATCTCATATTCTGATGAATTTCAATTTTTAATAAAAATTTTTTTTTATATATGTTTTCATATATAAATAATTAAAAAATTGTAAAAGTTGTTAATTAGAAACCTACTCATTATAAAGAATGTGACAATAATTGGATTCTGATTTGACTTTTACTTCAATTATACCTCTGTTAATTAATTTCTGATTTCATTTGTTTTACCAGAAAAGTTGATTTTCACTTGTCCTGATGCTAGAGCAAAATCTCACTGTTTCTATTTATGATAAATATTATCCGAACGTAAAATACATTGTATCGTTGAGGGAAAAAATAAACTAAACAAAAAGGGGAAAATAATTTTCCTTGTCCTTCGTTTCAAGGCTTGTTCTGTCTCAAACACAATTTCCATGTAAAATATATCTGGAAAAATATATCGAATATTGCATTGCAAAAATTATTCTCAATTGTTTAAACTAATGTAGAAAAAAAATTTCTTTCTGAAATTGTTTTCGTTCCTGGAAAAAGTCGACAGTTTTTTTTTTTTTTTAGGTCAGTATTGACGTTTGAAGCTGAAAAATGTAGACGTAAATGTAAGAAATTATTTTAAAAGGTATACATTAAACATATTTGAAACTTTATAAACTATGAACTTTATAAGTTTAAAACAAAGAAGTCAAAATAAATCAAACTATAATTTGAGGAAAATAAAAACATTTTTCCCTTTGGATTTTGAAGTAGCGTTCAAAAATTATTTTCTTTGAATTTGAATCGACAATTTTTATTTCGAATTTTCTTCAACTCGATATTTATATTCAAATTTCAAATATGTGTAGTTTTATTCCCACGTAACTTAGTTATTTTTCTTTTTTCGAATTGAAAACCATAAAAGCTTCCGGGAAAAACGTGTTTTCATGAAATAATAAACATAGACTGAAAAGTCTGCGTAGTTGTAGGTCATTGAAAATTTATATTTTAGTTAGACAAAACACTTCTCTGGAACTAAGTTAACAATGTTTATAACACGAGTGCATAAATATGTATAAAAAAAGAGAGAAGTTTTTCATTTCAATTTTATGAAGGGAGAATATTGATAGAGGTTGTTGTAAAGGAGGTGAAATATACTAGAATAATATTTTGACTATTTTTCATTTTAACATAACTTTAAAATTTAACACAAGAAGCAATCAGAATGTACCTTCTATTCTAAAAAATCACAATTTCCTTCAACGAACTTTGAAATTATTTTTTTAAAATGATCTGCATTAATTTAAAGACGAACAATATTATTTTGACGAAATAAAATATTTCCTGATATAATCTATAAAAATTTCTTAAAAATACTTGTCAGTCAGCATGTACAAAATTATTTAAAAACAAAACATTAAAAAGTACGCTTGGAACAGTCACTCTTGATAGCCAGGATGATCAGGACAGACGAGCACTGAATTTTAAAATTATTTTTTAAAATGATCTTCATTAATTTAAAGACGAACAAATTTTTTTTTCACGAAATAAAATATTTCCTGATATAATCTATAAAAATTTCCTAAAAATACTTTTCAGTCAGAATGTACAAAATTATTTAAAAACAAAACATTAAAAAATACGCTTGGAACAGTCACTCTAGATAGCCAGGATGATCAGGACAGACGAGCACTGAATTTCGAAATTATTTTTTTAAAATGATCTTCATTAATTTAAAGACGAACAATATTATTTTTACGAAATAAAATATTTCCTGATATAATCTATAAAAATTTCTTAAAAATACTTTTCAGTCAGCATGTACAAAATTATTTAAAAACAAAACATTAAAAAGTACGCTTGGAACAGTCACTCTGGATAACCAGGATGATCAGGACAGACGAGCACAGAATTTTAAAATTATTTTTTAAAATGATCATTAATTTAAAGACGAACAATATGTTTTTCACGAAATAAAATATTTCCTGATATAATCTAGAAATTGACATTCCGTAAAAATACTTTTCAGTCAGCATATGTATAAAATTATTTAAAAACATTAAAAAATACGTCAAGTTGGAAATTATAGAATAGACAGAAAAACTAGCGCTTGACTTGCAGTTGAGTAGCATACAAACTGGGCCATGTTAGATATTCCAGATTAGCGATAATCGTAAGATTAAGAGCTTTAGTTACCTAGAGCCTCTGACTGGTATCAGAGATGGGTCAAGCTAGAACTTCTAGAATAGGCAGTATATTGATTATGTCCCTGAAAATTATTAAGATCAGGTATAAGGACTCCCTTAGTGGCACATTAGTAGATACATTAAAATCTTGGTGAATTTTCAAGTCACCTTGTAGAGAGGTCAAACGTCGGGTGGTTCTTTGTAATCTGCAGGTGGATCGATGCCTCCAGATTCGCCGTCTGGCGGCTGGCACATGTATTTCCGGTTAGTGAAAAAAAATTGTCGTAACACAAAGCTAAAATGCGTCGTGGTTTTTAACGGATGGCATGGCGCACACCAGCCATGTCATCCGTTAAGACCAACGAATATACCATCGTCAATAACGATATATAGGTTATCAGAGAGACAAGAGTGTGGCAATTGCCGGAAACGAAAATCGATTTTGCCAAGGGCGTCTTCTATTTGTGCCATACACCATCTGTTTTATTACGTGCGTATTTGCAAGGTTATTTGACTGCAACCTTATGCGTAACAAGTTTGGATGCATTTAAATGAAATATATATATACCTTTTTTCAGTAAGTCTGATGAAGCGTATTCTCTTACTACTGAATATCGTCCTGCCTTGTTCAGTTGCACTCGTCCTGATTTCAGTGGTAACACTCGTTTAATATTCCAGACGTTAGGTAGTAAAGTATTCTTCAAATATGACCATGACCACTAGCATTTTTATCCCCTGCATGTATAGAAGAGCATAGCTGATAAAATTTACATAGCATTTCTATTTCGGATGGATTTCACATTTGTTTTTTTCATTTTGTGTTGATTTCTTACAAGTGTCGAAAGAATCGGAAAAAAATTCAAATCATTTGATCGATCTCTAGGGGTATATGAAACGTTTTAAACAATACAGATTAATTAGCGCAATGGAATGCTTTACAATTAAATAAAAGAGAATTAGATTTTCAATGTAGTTTCAGTATTTTAGATTTATTTTAGATATATTTAGATTAGATATATTTTAGATTCGAAAATCTAATTCAGATTGGGTTAATATTAGTTTTGCGTCATTAGTACAGCTATATTTAGACATATCAAATTATGTAATCGGGCTGTAAATATTGTTATCCAATTGTAAATAGAAATATGAGATTGTCTAGTAAAGTTGTCTATAAATTTTGATCTTAATCCGTCGAAATATATAATCGAGTGTCGTATTTAAGTAACGCTTAAGTAACGTTTCAACGCGCCGTTACTTTATCGTCGGCAAACAAAATTTGCGGCCAATAACGAATGAGAAGGCGTAGACCTAGGCCGGCGCTAGGTATTTATTAACGATTTGCCGCGTGGTCTAGAGCTAAAAATAGTGCAATCCACGACACGAAAATAGGCACAGAACTATGCACAACCGCCGTTTAGGAATCCCTCGTATGACCTCGCTGGACATACCTCGCTTTATGCGATTATTTCCGGCAGTAGCTGTCGTGATTTCGTCATTTTATTTCCCTTTTAATATTATCGACATTAGAGGCATAAATCTATTATTATCGCTGTTTCTTTTTTTTATTAAAACCAGTTTTAGTGAGGAAAAATAATCACCAATATTTAAAACTGAATCTAATACATAAATTTTGAGTAATTATTATTCATTATATGAAATCCTAACTAAGGAAATGAAACTTCTTCTCTATGAAATATATAAACAGTCATATTCAGCATACTTGGTTTAAATGAAATCCACACTGATGGAAATTCATGCAATTAGGTTACTCCAAATGAAGCATAGAAATTTCTGTGTTAATTCTGTACTGCATTTATGCTTCTACAGATTTCTACATATTTGTATGATGAGAAAATTTAGTGAATTCGATTAATTTCTTCATGAATTTTCACCTAAAAATAAGAAATATAGATATATTTATTATTTTTCCGTATATTAAAACCGAAGTCGCAGAGAATTTTTTATACGTTATCTTAAAGGGAAGCGGTTTTGTATTTTATGACATTATGCAAATTTGGATTCTAATAGTTTTAGATAAACGTTATCGTACAGTATTTTGTAAAATTGAAACCTTTACACTTTTGTAGAGAAAGGTTATATGGAAACAGTTTTTGATATTTTAGCAAATTTTGCAAATTTGCGAATTTGTAAAGTGAGATGTGAATTATTAAATAATTAGAATTAATTATCTTGAAGTAATATTACAAAATTCAGCAGTACGCGCTTACTCGGAGGGAAATTTTTCGTCACTTTGGTTCAATATGTGGCCGTAGTGAACAATTAATAATATTTTTGTTAAGTTGGTTAGTCAATTGAGAGGCAACTCTACTTTTTTATTTAAGACAATAAAATGTCATCTGTTTGTAATTACTAAGAGAAAGTTGGATTTAAGGATAAAAATAAAATTTTATAAAGGTTCAAGCCCCAAGCATTTTGGCATACAAAAAATATGAGAAGTACATCAGGTAGTTATTTGTGTAACAATAATTTTATATGTGTGAGAGTGTGTATTTGTCTGTGTATAAAATAATTTCAGTGAATTTATTTTTGAAATTAAATATCCCGTGCAGAAATTGCATTACTTGGCCCTACTTGAAATAGGGCTTTAGCAAGGGTCTAACTAGTTTTCCTAGTTTCTTGCAAGGCCCTTGTCAGAGCCCTATTTTAAATAGGGAAAAGTGGGTCAATTTCTGCAGTAACTAGTAAAGTAACTTTTATTATTAATTTGAATAATATTATTCAAATTAATAAT
Organism: Leptopilina clavipes; assembly: GCA_001855655.1. NCBI lineage: Eukaryota > Metazoa > Arthropoda > Insecta > Hymenoptera > Figitidae > Leptopilina > Leptopilina clavipes. The sequence goes on along the minus strand of JUFY01020684.1, from coordinate 19,055 downwards.
AAAATATTATTAATAAAAATTATAAATTATTAATATAAATTATTAATTTGAATAATATTATTCAAATTAATAATAAAATAGTTTTAAATAATAATTAAATCGTTATGTCCAATAGTTGACGATTTAAATGTTTACACAGTCACTACAGTAGAAAATATAAGAGTTTGTTCCAATTGGTTTTGATCTATTGAGGTTTGTTGGGAAGTTAGTGGATTTTTGTAATATCTCCCGTTGAACGGCAAGTATTCACTTGTTCTACTCGACTATATACATTATACACACCGCTACGCTGGGTTAATCGATCTTCCCTTAGCAATTAACCACCCGTTAGTGGAGTCCTTGTTATTTCTGGAAAGGCGTGTAATTCCGCAAGAGTGACCTAACCTAATGGTGTTTATGCACAATACTCATTAGAGCGTCAGGCTGTTACCCGACCTAAGGTCGCAGCGACCTGGATTGGTCTTTTATAGAGATATTTTGTTTCAATTAACTAAACATCTTCCGCAATATCTTTTATAAAATAATTGTCTAAAAAAGACACCAATTTTTTTTAATTGGTGTCTTAATTTTTATATTGGTGTTAATAATTAAAATTATAAATCATAAAATTAAGAGTTTTATTTATCTAAAGTCTCTGACTAGTATCAGAGCTGGGTCAAAATAGATCTTCCAGAATAGACAGTAGAATTAGCAAAAAAAAATTCAAATTTTGGAAATTTACAACCACTGTTAATGTGTGGATTTTTTAATCGAATGTCCTGTGAATAAAATTGCTCAACATTGAAATAAAATTTCTATTTGTTTTACCTGGTTTTTTTTGGGGAATGTTTTGGATATGTGCGTAAGTTTCAACGCTCATTGACCTCTCTTTTTTCCCCTCATTCGCTCTTCCTATTTTCTTCCGAGTTCTCCAACGATGCTTGCGTGTTCTATTTTTAGATCAGCCACGCACCAGCTCGCTTCATAGAAGATGATATCTGCCCTCTATTTTCGTCCACAAACACGCAATGCTTTGGTATTGATGTTACTAACACGAAACGGAAAAAGAATAGATTCCCCTTGTACACTTGCAATGGAAACTAATTTTCTTTATTATTTTTTTATTACTTTTTCCAATTTTCCACACACAGTGAGGGTAAGATTAAAAGAATTCATTGTGAATGCACCCTAAGCTCTCTTTGCGAATGTATTTTTTATTATAGTGGTATGTTTTTTTTTTATCCCACTATTTTCCATCTTTTTCATCTCGTGAAAATCGATAGGGAAAGTAATCTTTTTTCAATCACAATTCTCATCATTTCGGAAGAGCGTCCGTATTTTTTTTATTATTGTTCATCGTTGAATGGAGAAATGTGACTATGAGGTGTTGGAAAATATTGTTATGATTTTGAATTTTTAGTTTTTGTTAGGTGAAAAATAAAATGTTGAGGTTTTCTTTTTTCTTTTATTAATAGAGTTGTTCGGTTAAGTAGTATGAGACAAGAAGCTTTCAATTTTATTGGAGATAGGGTGACCTATTTTATGTTGAGTGACGTGTGACGCGTACACATAAACTCGTGCACTTTTAGTGTCACGTGCGGTTACTCCATAAGGGGCAGCGCCCGATATTCACTGCACACCAATCGACACTCAAGTCAATTTCATGTTTTATGGGGTTCTGCCTTGTAACACATAGACCTTCATACTTTATTTGTTATTCGATATAGGCGATTTTTTTTCTTCACTTCTTTTACTGTCCTTGGAGACGGCCTTGTTTTTTTTGCATTTATTCAAGCAAAAACTTAACTTGTAAGGGAAGAAAAATCTCTTTTATAAAAAATCATGGAATGACACTGCATTCTATTTTGTTTAGATAACTTTTTTTACTTCTTGGGAAAATATTTATTTTTACATTTATCACTTATACTTGGGAAAATATTAACCCAAAATAAATATAACCAAAAAGAAGGAATGACAATTACGTTAAAAAATATTTGTTTCACTGACACTTCTCTTGGTCTACTTTTTTTCTCTTACAACTCTATTTTGTTAAGAGAAATTTATAGTCTCCAAGGACACAACTTTATCCTGAAAGAAGTAATGTAAGAAATCGTCCATAAATCACTTGAACGGTTTTCAGGTAGTTTGCGGTCTTTCTTCAGAATAAAGTATTAGAAATAAAAGAGCTGTAAGGTACATAGAATTAATATTTTTCTTGTATTTATTCATAGTTACAAAATAGAATTCAGAATTGAATTATGTTTATGGAGATTTTCCACTTTTCCATAAAAAAAGGATTGGATAAAACAATTATGTATAAATGCACACATGTCCTGCTCTTACACGTAAATTATGAAAATTGAAATGAAAAAATCGATTGACGATAACCATTAATCGAGAAGAAAGACTTCTACGTTTATGTTAGTGACAGAAACATAATTAAGAGCTGTCGTTGAACTTGAATGACGGGATTCTGATTATTATCGTTCACTTTGAGATAATGAAAAGTTTTCAAATTACTTCAACACATTGCCTCATTTCCTTCGATAAATTAATAAAACGTTAATTATTTGAGGAAATTGTTTAAATCTTCCATTGTTGATAAATTTCACTGTCAAAGTTAAAAATCATTATGTTTTTGATTGCATTTTAATTTTTAGCGTCTGGATTTTTAGCGTCAGTTGGCATTTAATTTCATTTTTAAGATTTATCGATTACATTTTCTAATTATCTGTTTTAATCCGATAGAAATGCAATCGGCTTAATGTTTCATTGACGGTTTATTTTAAAACAATCTCGAGATAAATTTATATTTAGAATGATCATCCCACAAGAGACATTAGGAGGTAAAATAATGACGTCTCTTGGTTGCATGTTGAATCTGGATATTCTACTTAGAAATGAAGCAAAGAAGTCTCTCGGTAAAAGTTTACGATTATTGACCTCGTTATATTCTCTGCTGTCTAGTCGAGGGTGAGTGTCTAGAGATAGTTTATAAAAGGGCTACCGACCCTTATATTTATCTATTTTCCTTTGTTTTATTTTTCTTTTCAATTTGAACGAACTGAAAAATATTCCTACGTCTAAATAAACGTAACGGATGAAATTATTATTATTTGAAGAAAATTAAAATCAGTAAGTGTCATCCATGATTATGGAATTTTATTTCACTATAATTATATAAAGAAGTCTAAACAATTCCCAGGGGAGTTTTTTATAAATTGATAAAGTGATGTGCTTTGTCACGTAAGTTTCTTTGGTTATATAAATTGAGATTTCTATTCTAGTCGAATAAATTGAAACCTCATTTAGCAGAGGGAAATGTTGATGCATTTCCATTGAAAATGCGTTTCACTGTGTGGTGGTACAATTTGCATTGTAGCTTAATGCCTGGTCACTCAATTTGTTGCACTGACCCACCTGCAGTTTCATTTTTACGCAAATTTTCACCTGAATAAACCCCATTTTCTGTGACCCACTTTCCAAATCAATCAAACGCCAATGATGTTGAAAAGTCACCAGAAATAATTTCGCTTCTTTTTATATATATACATTAATTGTTAAAATTTGTCACTCCTATTACTCTTTTGTTTCTTGTTAAAATAACCAGATTGTAAATTAGTGCATCTCCAGTTCAGAAAATTTTCAATGGTTGCAATTAACTGAAATTAATTTATACTGGCAACTTCCACTTTTGTTGATATAGAAATGTGTGGCTAACAATTAAGAAGCAAATAAATCCTTTAAATTGTGCAGATTTTATTTCTTTTTTGAACAAGGGAAACTTTTTCTCTAGTGGAAATATTAGGTTGATGAAAAGAGTGATTACGACAGATTATCATTCTCTGGGGAAATTGCTTAATCCCTGATACTTGACCTCCTCTACCTATAATCATTCCTTAAAGCAGGAAAAATCATTTGACCTGTGAGAGAATGAGAATCCCTGTCAGGACTTGGATGGGGCAAAGTCTGAAAAGACATTAAGGGGAGAGAAAACGTCGAAATAGAAATTCCCAATAGAATCGCTCAGTTTTCCCTCCAGGGTAACTCGTAGAATATATATCTTCCCTCAAGGTAGGGCTGGAAACTAACCTTTTACTTATTCACGGATTCTTACTTCTTAAATTCTATCTATTTTGCTGCTGAACTGTCTGTTATTTTATAGAAAGAAATCTTTGTAAATAATGACACTTGGATAAGTGTTTTTCCTGATTTGCATTTCACCTGTTAACTTTCGTTAACACTGAACTGGATTCAAAAAATTTCAAAAATGCATTCTCTCAGGTAGCCCAGACAATGTTTTGAAAAGCTTAGAGGGTTGTCGTTTAGTAGTCGTTGTATTTTCGTCTTATTACATCTCTACGTTACTTTCTGAATTTAACTAGAAAAAAAATTCACTGACACCTGATTAAATGTTCCTTCCACAAAGAATATGACCACATAGCTTTCTGAGATTTTCTGCTTAATGGTGACATTTTTTTTAAATGGAAATTCTTCACTGCTCGCTTTATACTCTTTTTATGAGTAATACATGATGATTGTGGGAAGCTGTTGAAAAATTGAATGTAATGTTTGAATGTTAATGCGAAACGAAATAATTAATTTGAAGAAAAATTAATTTTTAAAAGATTTTATGTTTAATAAGCATTAAGGTTTTCTCTTTTTATGAAATATTAACTCTTTAAATAAAAAAACTTTACGGCCTTTTTACTGTACAGATAGAATACGACTTTAAGATATATCCGGGAAATTTATTGCCCTAATACCATTACAGTGCAATATAAAAAAGGATTTATATGTTACCGACACATTATCCAAATTGTTTTTAACAAAGTAAAATTTTATAACCGGTGCGCACTTTTTATTTTTGTATAAATCTTTGTCAAAAGTGATTTTTAGAATTTCGAAAAACTAATTTATTTACGCTTCTCTTTTTATAGAGACTTTGTAAGTAGGTATTTTAAATTTACTTTTTTTAAACTTTATTTTAAGGGTGTTTAATTATTTGCCTCGTTCTAAAATTGAATGAATTGGGCAAATTTTTTACAATTGTGACAAATTTGTTTAAACTTTAATTTATAGTTTAATTTTGTTATTAATTCGCCAAAGTGTATTTTTTTTGCTTACTTACATTCAACTTGTTTTCTTCAATGCAGCCCACGCGTTTAGCAAGATCTATTTATAGGCCGTACGAATCTAGACTGAAGAGTTAAACACTTTTTTTTCTGTTAAACTTATGATGACACTTTTTTCGAGATTGAAATTGAACATAAATTAGATTTGAAATAGTGTTGGAACATTTTAAAAGAAATTTGCCGCTTTTATTTCAGCGGATGACTTTTAATTTATTTAAGAGATTTCCTTCTTATATTTTTAAATTGCATTTGGAACGTTCTCTTGGTGAATGTAATTAACAAAAAGGAAAAAAAGTTAGTTTAAGAAAAGAGGATATTTAATAATGCTTTAGTGAAGTGTTATGTCTGAAAAATTTAAATTAATTTATGATTGAGAGGGTCACGTAGCGTTTTAGTTTTGTTCGTACCATCCGGGCTAGTAGAGGACTTCGAAAAAATGTTCCTAAGAAAATTTGTGTTTAATCTGTCTCTTCTAATTCTCTGATTCTGGGGAGATGTATACTAATACCTTGCAGAAGTGCTGGTTCTCTTATTTTGCTTTTTCATTCTTAGCCCTAACTTCCTGCATGAGTGATGTCAGGTTCTTTGGTCCATCTTTGATCATCATATTGACATTTTTTTGAACTTTACAAGACTTAAGCTTCTTGTGAACCTCTTCTTCCACTTTTACGATGCAAGAAGCGTCACTAAAAGCGGATTTGCAACTCCTAAGACTCGAGAGACTTGCTATGCTTCCTCTTTTCAATACCTCCCCCTTCTACTATGATCTGTGGTACTGCAAGAAAATAGCTACCTTTTAGCACCAAGCATACACTGGAAAAAGTCCAGATCGACAGGATACTCCAAGCAGACGTACTCTATCTTGACTCAGAAATGATCCTAGACTTTCTAGAACATTTTTCTACTTTGGAACATACTTCAGAAGATGTTTCATAATTGTGTATTTTAATATTTTAAGCTTTGGGAAAAAACATAATTTTTCTAAAATCAATATGGGAGTATTTATTTCCTGATTCTATATCGATTTACTTAGATCCAGTTTTCAGTTTTGTATATCTTTTATAAAATTTTAAAAGTTTAAAGCTTCCATTTGAAACCCCTTGACTTTATGCTCAGCTCACAGAGAGCTGCTGTAATTTATAATTGGGATTTATCCATACAACTGCTCCGAAAATTTTCAAGTAGCTGTATATCAGGAGTGAATTTCCAATATTGGTTATATGTTCTAATTGTGTAACAAGAGCTTTCAAAAGTTATTGAAGATTAAAACTTTAACAAGGGGTTACTAATTATTAATTACATCCACATTAAGATTGATGAATCGTGAAAGAAAAACCAAATTGAAATACCGTGTAACTAAAGATAAATTCAGAAAAACTGAAATTAAGAAAGTTACCATCTTCCTTAGAATGCCATTATTCCTTCCCCTAATAATGTTGAATTTTTTTGCCCGCATTAAATTACAATTTCTAGACTAGAATACACCCTTAATATTCACTAGCTCAGTGACATTTGAATTAGGAGCAAGATGTAAGCAAGATTCATTCGTGATGAATCCTTTAACAGTAACTGATGAATGAAGTTCTGCTTCTGAATCTTCCATTTGATTGGTGAAGTGAAAGCTGACGGGTCTTTAAAGTAAAATTGTTACAGAACTATACAGAAGTCGAACAAAGGATTGAAGTAGTTGTCGTGACTTGACTTGTACTATGAATTCCTTCTTCCTACTTTTCTGTTTCTCGTGGACGAGCCAAAAGCATTGTTACCGCGGATATTTTTGGAATATAGGACGGCAAAGTTTGTCCGATCGTGGCAAACTCCATATCTACCTGTTCTGTTACTGGTTCAGTGTGAATTGAAAACACATATACACTTGCAAAATATCTGTGCATTAAGAACACACATATGAGAGAGCATGTCGCGTGTGTAGGACGTTTGTAACTATAACTTATAGCACAACTTACATACTCAAGTTAAAGGAACATCCTGGGGCTTATAATATAGGGTTATAGTTCTAAGTTCACGTGCACAACTCTTTACTATCCGACTCACGAGATAACATTGCCTTCATTTCGAAGTTTTTCCAAAAACTTTTTCTTTCCTCTGCCGTCGTCGATCGTTAACCTCGTCAATTTGTTGTTGTACTGTAAAAAAATTCAGAACAATAAAAATGTGTGCCTACAGAAAAAAAACCTAATCTTCTGATGAATGGGAAATTATTTTAAAACAGTAAAATCAATTAAAGTCGAAGCGAAAAACATTTATATTAATTAAACTCCTACTTCTAAACCGACGAACAGAATTTCCATGCTTTTAGACGCACTTAGAAAGTAATCCAATTAATTTTGGAGAACGATGTGGGGAAACCATTGTCAGCTAAATTTGCCGGTTATAACTATATTAGACTTTATTAATAGTTGATTACAGAGATCTTGATTGAAAATACATTTTTGTGAAAATTTTCCTCCCTTGGAATTAAATTCTCCACGAATTAATTAAATTCATCCGGTTAGAAAAAAAGAGAGGGATTAAATAGAATTATTTTTCGAATAAATTATCTTCTCTTGGAGTTATATAAAAGTTGTAAAGTTCCTGAAATGATAATTTCAAATAAATTGTTCCCTTCCTTTCAAAGATTCAATAATGAAGTTTCTATTCATTTTCAACAATAAGTGCATTTTGCGTCTATAATATTGATCCTGAAAATATTTGATTACATTTTGAGGGTTTGTATAAAGAGAGAGGGTTGGATTAAAGAGACTTGTAGGACAGTTTAGTGAGGTGGTAAAGGAAAGGGAAAGGAGGGAGGGACTATTTTACATGATAAGGGAAACTATAAAGCAGGGAAGCCATGAGTAAAAGTTTATCGAGGGCTGAAACGAATTAATGGCTTTCGTGACAGTTCGAGAAAGTTCGTGAATGATCGAAGTTGTCTACGTTGTGACGTATCTGTATTTTGAATTACTTAGGGTAATCCAACTTGAATGAATATTATCAGCCAGCAATTTCCGTTTTTGGAAAATCTTCTGGCGTTGACCTGATTCTAACCAGAACGTTTCTTTTCAGGTCTAGTGGCTCATCAAAAGTCTTTAAAGACACAAACAACATGATTTTTACGAAATAAAATATTTCCTGATATAATCTATACAAAATTTCTTAAAAATACTTTTCAGTCAGAACTCTAAATAGCAAGACTGATCAGATGAGCAAAGAATTTTGAAATTATTTTTTTAAAAATCATCTTCATTAATTTAAAAACGAACAATATTGTTTTGACGAAATAAAATATTTCCTGATATAATCTAGAAACTGACATTCCTTAAAAATAGTTTTCAGTCAGAACTCTAAATAGCAAGACTGATCAGACGAGCAAAGAATTTTGAAATTATTTTTTAAAAATAATCTTCATTAATTTAAAAACAAACAATATTGTTTTGACGAAATAAAATATTTCCTGATATAATCTAGAAACTGACATTCCTTAAAAATACTTTTCAGTCAGAACTCTAAATAGCAATACTGATCATACGAGCAAAGAATTTAGAAATTACTTCTTTAAAAATAATCTTCATTAATTTAAAAACAAACAATATTGTTTTGTCGAAATAAAATATTTCCTGATATAATCTATACACCTTAAAAATATTTTTCCGTCAGAATGTATACAATTATTTAAAAACAAACAATCAGAAAAAGATCACTATTTTATTTTTTAATTAAAAAGTCACATTTTAAAGATTTTAATGAGCACTTTAATTATAAATTTTGTTATTAAAAAAAATTGTTTGATTTGCATTAAAAAATATTTAAATTTAAATAAATTAAACAAATGGCTACCAGTATTGCTGCAGTCAGGAAAACCCTGTAATTGTCAGGGAGTTTTTTTTGACAGGAAAATCAGAAAGTCAGGGAATCTAATAAAATATTGTTTCAAAAATTAATTTATTACACATCGATATCATTTAGTTTTTTAGGATAAACTCCTGTTTTTCAGAATTTGTTGTAGGTTTTGTTTTCGTTGCATTTGGAATAATTGAAAGGATAGTAATAATAATTAATTACTGCTTGCGATGAAAGTAATGGAAACAATTTGTTTCTTTTAATTAAAGAATAGAAAATTTTAGCTCGCAAGTATTTTTTTGTAAGGAAAAAATAAATTTTCATGGCACGCGTAATCGTGGCGTGGCTGGGAAACGCCGTTATTCGAGGGTTGCTTGCTCCGAGTAGTAGAGTAGTGGAGTTGCTTGGTGGGAGGACTAGGGGGGTGACTGTAGGGCAATGCGCTGGTCGATACTCTTCTCTGCTAACCTCGAGAACCGCGAACGCACGAGGCGCAGCCCCATCTTCACACACACACAGTAAAAAAAATATGTCTTAAAATTGTCACAGTTCAATAGCTTGTTATCGTTTCAGTAAATGTAGAAGACTAGAATTTTAAATTCATAACTAAAGTAAAAATGTAAAAGAATATGTAAGAACAGTAAAAGAATACCTTAAAGTGCATATAGAAAATATGCCCATTTGTTAAACAAGATAAGATCCGTAAATCGATATAAAGATTCCTATCAAACTTGTTTCCATGAAAACAAAAATTCAAAATATAAAAATGATAATTATTTTCCAAGGGAAAATTTAATTTGCGATTAGGTTGGGATATTTTTTTGTTTTTAAATATCGATTCAAAGTTCTCTTGTTTTTGTCCTGGAATGAAACATTATGAAGTTACCCTAAAGTACGTGTTAATTAAATAGTCCAATAAAGTTAAGAGTCGAGAAAAATAGCTGGAAGATGTTTAAGTGAAAAGAATTCAGTTAAATTTCAATTAGGGAGTGTCGGTCGTTAAAGGGTTGTAGCTAGTGACAGTGAAAAGTTGCAGGTGCACCGTGTAAAATTGGTAAACGACGTATAGAGGTCAGGATAAATCCCCCTATGACGCAACTCGTCTGTCTAGCAGGAAACTAAGAGAATTTAATTAAAAGTTTTGTTTTAATTGCGCGAGACGATTTGAAATATCGTCATTTTCACTGTCTTTCTTGTTCTATATTTTCGATTTCATTTTTTTTTCTTTTTCTCTCTCTCCCTCTCTTAAATGTAGCCCTCTCTCCTCTGTTATCGAACGGAAAGAAAATTGTGTTTCACGAGTATTAACCTCTTGAACTTAAAAATATTTTCACCGTTTTTGAATGAGCTCAAAATTTTCTGACATTTTTTATTAAAATTTTAAAACAAACTTGCTTTTTTGTTGCCTAATTAATTTTCCCAAGAATGTTTAAAGGGAAAAGTTTTGAGTTAAGTTAATTTTGTTTTGCACTAAAAGGAGGTAAAATAATTTCCAAAATAGAAAAAAAGTAATTGGAGAAGTAAAATAGAATGGAAGGTCTCGGAAATGAAAATTTGTAACTTTAAAAATTAGAAGAATGTGAAATAGAAAAAATTTGCTGATGATTTTTTGTTCAGTTTTCCACCTGGAAAGTGGGAATTATTTGGAATAATTTTTATGAAATTATTTTTCCTCCCTTTTATTATTTCACCCTCTGAGTTTGCTTTACAGCTTTCAAGATAGTGTGAGAATATCATGGGGGAGATTTCCTAATAACAAGGATATCCCTTTTCCGTTAGAATTCCTCAAACATCGATTCATGCTTTTGATCGAGTTCCATATATATAGCTAAAAGTTGTGTCTCCCACGAATTCCCATAAAATTCGATAAGATCCGGTGGCATTCAATCTTTACTCACTGACCAAAGTTTCTCCAACATTTATCGTTTCGTCGAAAAATAATACGAAAGGGGAAAAGTTTTCATCATTCAAAAGTAATTCGTATACTTTCTTCAATGACTGGAAAAATTATTTTTGGGTGGAATTAAATATTAATAGATTGCTGGCCAATTTTTTTTTCCATATTTTGAATGGAATCATCAAAGTGGATTTTCCACTAAACTGCCATGAGGAGTGTTAAATGGCGACTTTTTTTCAATTGTGCCCTTTCTTTTTTGTTTTGCTTTAATTTTTTTTGTTTATTGTTGCGGATAAAGACGAGTTGGCAGCAAACTACTGTCTTGTTGTTCGTAGATTTCCATTGTACGGTAGTTCTGGAATTCTATAGTGTGAGTAGAAACGAGGATGATAATAAAGACAGCGGCTATAGGACAAAAAGTAGTAGGGAAAAGAGGGTGGTGGGTTGGGGTGTGACGCGACACAGTAGACGACCCACTGAGCCTCATAATACATATGCATGTTCTGCACCATTATGTATATATGCATGCACACAATTCACCAAAAGGCAGATATAGAACTGCAGAGAGAGCAATACACACTGCATGTCCTATCGATTCCCGTATACCGTCAGTCGGTACACGGTTTTATGTCCATAGATAAGCCGGTTTTACTCCGTTACCCAGAAAGACGGTCCTCCATTTCTGTCATAATTTCTCCCCTGCCTGTCACGAATAGTTTACTGCTCCGAATACGCTTATTAGCTTATTCAAACTTTGGAATGATTAGTTTATTACCTTCTGTGCTGATAATTGAAAACAAAACGCGATTGGAGGAATTTAGGACTTTTAGGTACATGCCTTCCCCTAATTTCTAATTTTTACGAAGCTTAAGTCTTCTTTAATTTTGCAATCCGAAGGTCCCAGTTGCATAGATTCCACACACTTGATTGTAATTCGAAGACGACGACAATCGAGACATGCAATGAAGTCACGCAGGTACGGGTCACAAATCACATTAAGTTTATTGCCACAGCCTGGATGCATAATTGCGGTTTGTTAATTTTCACCATATACAAGAGGAGAATTTATGTTGGACGTTTATTTCCCGAAATGATGCAATGTGTGAATATAATCCTGATTTCCCTCAACTTTCGTGGCAACTTTGCTATAATTTTGGCGCCTTTTGGCCACTAGCGGAAAACGACAACTTGCTAGGAATGTTTCCAGAAATTTACACATGGATTCTATCGGTTGGCACAATGGACGATAAATCTCATTTTCTTACCCTCATTTATACCACGCACCCTTCTTAGTCCTCTTGCACGTGAACTTATGAGTTAACGCACGATTTTTTCTTCGATATAAAACTCTCCAAAAAAAACGGAAATGGGGCTCGCTTTTATTCACCAGTGGTGTTTGCAATTTTATACATACAATGCTTCCAATCTTATCCTCTATTCAACTTTCAAAATGTCTTCCTAAGAAAAGGAAAAAATTTCCATTGTTCCCATTTTATAAAAGAAACATTCCACTTTTCTGTGGAATGTTTTGTTAATGTTAAAATTTAGAAATGAAGTCAGAAAGAAATTTTTAAGATTGACGATTTCGCACCAATAGAACTTGTTTCACCATTAGTTTGGAGTTTAAAGTTTAAATGCCTTCAAATTGAAAGCATTAAAGTTTAAACAGTTCCAAACTTTAAATGCTTTTAAATTACTATGGCTTTATGGTAAAGTAAAATATCTACATTTAATTTTCAAAAGTGATGTAAATTAAACGTCTTCATATTCAAATTAAAAATCTCAATTTCAAATTCATAGTTTGTTTTTAATTTATTTATGGGGGGAAAAATTCATTATTTGAATTTGGGAGAATAAATTTAAATAGATTTTTTGACTTTTGGGTTTGAAGTTCTTTTCTTTTTTTTTTATTAAATTTACTCACCAAGTATTTTGTGTCAGAAATTATAAATTATGACCCTTAGAAAAATGCGAGAAAAAATTTTATCTTTGCCATTATAAGCATTTTTCGCATTTCCCACTTTTCTGATTCAGTTTTCTATTTCTCAGGGGATTATTTTTCAAAAGATACAACCACTTTAGTTGCAAATGACTCGATCAAATATGGCTTTTTGCAATCATGTGTTTGTAACTTTTGTAAAAAGCGTAAAATATTTTTCTCATTTGAAGTTCGGTATTAAATGTCAACTTCAATGAAAAAAAAAATTCGAATTTTCGTTTTAAATGTAGAGGGAAAATTTATATTTTTGTTAGATTTCGCTAACGGAATTTTTAATAAACTAGTTCAAGGAAATTTGGTTAATTAATTATTTTTTTCTTGACTTGTTATTTACAAAAAGTTGATGGTTTGATTTTCCAAGAGATCAATAACAAATTCTTTAGGAAATGGCTAAAGTTTTATGTTCTGTTTTTTTTGCTTTGTTCGAAAATTTACTTCCTTTGGTTTCATTAGATAAACATCAGATTTTCGGATGGAAATAAAAGTTCGTATCGACAGTTTACCTAAGTTGAGATTCTAAAAAATAGTCTCAATTCTGAATCCTGTCTCCCATGTAGTAATTCGTCTCTATTAATCTGGACTTCGGAGGTTTCCAGCTTTTCAAGTCAAGATAAGATGGAAATTTTCAAAGTTCTTCAGTGAAAGTCACGCATTAAAAAATTGCTATTCTTGAATCGATCGATCATTGTATAAAAGCAGATAGTAGCCTTTTTCTTTAACAACTCTTAAAGAGAAATATTGATTTATGAGGGCGCAGATAGAAGAGACGCAGATCGCCTGTCATTTCTCTCTAAGAAACTACACGGAAATTCAAATTACCATATTCTCAAGAATTTCATAAATCCTCAGTTGTAAATTGTCATTCCTTTGACGGACAAATTGTCAACTCTAAGCCACCACATCAAAACAATTCAATTAAAAAATAATAATAAAAAATTCTCCCCAAACGAATTTTTTTACTGTCAGAATGTTTTTTTTCTTTCCCTGAAAGAGACAATTAAAAAAAATAAAAATAATTAAATCAGGACTTTATAAAATATTAAAAATTAAAACTACTGTCAAACACAAGTCATGCAATTTTTTTTAAAAGACGCTTTCAGAAAAAGAAACAAAAAGAAAATAATAACTGTCTTTTTGGTAAACTTGAAAAAATAAAAGTCAAATTAAAAAGCAGGGGACAAATGAAAAATGTTTGATAAAACTCACTGAAAGAAATAAAGATTAATTTTTCCATTCCATCAGAAAATATGAAAAATTGAATAGAAATTGCCCGAGGCATTTTTGATGACCAACATTTTGATGCGTACATAAATAAACACTCTCGTTTATCATGTGACAAAATCAAATCGAGTTTTTCCCTGATGGATATAAAGAGAAGGAAAAAAAAATTCTTGAGGGTAAAATGTCAAGGCGTACATAGCTTTTAGTTATTTTTTTGCTTATCAAATGTTGCCTTCGCAAATAGACGTAATTATTTTCTTTTATCGTAGTTTATTTTTCTGTATGCATATGAATTCTCTCACATATGTTGTTTCGAAACAATTTAACAACTGGAAGATTATTGAAAAGATTATTAAAAAGATTAAAGATTAAAAGAATTAAAGAATTAAAGATTATTAAAAATATTATTAAAAATATTATTAAAAAGATTCTTAAAAATATTTTAAAAAAGACCGTTTAATATTATGATTAAAAATTTTGAACATGGAAATGAATTTTCTTTGATAATTTTTCCTTTTACAAGGATTTAGAGCACGACTGAGGTTTTGAGAAAATCCCTAGTACTAAAAACGTGTTTTTTTGGGTAAAAGATGGACAAGATGATACTTTTAGATCAGTTCTACAAAGCTTCTTTAAACTTTCGTCCCTTTGGCCTTGGTAATTGTGGAATGGACCACAGAGAGATAAACTTTTATATTCTCACAAAGAGAAAATCTAACTTTTATCTACTAAACTCTATAAATATATTATGAATATTATTTACCTTGTACTTTCACTCCACTTTCCCGGGTCATTATTCGAAAATGTCCCCCCCCCCCC
>JUFY01020671.1:1941-12765 GCA_001855655.1 Leptopilina clavipes | reverse complement strand
AATATTAAATAAGAATTTGTAAAATAATTTTTTAATAGAAAATTTTTTAATTAGTATAAATTTTCACTATTATTCTTTAATTATTTTTTAATGTTGATTATTTTCGACAGTGCATTTTTTAGGAAAAATTATTTTATTAACTCTTTCATTTACACGAAAAAAAATTTAAATTAACTTTATATTTTTTTCCGTGTACTTGTAATTATTTATTTACTTATACTTAGGTGTAAATTGTTAAATGAATAATTATAATTATATTTTTAATGTTTTCGTGTTTATTTGATTATTTCTTTTCGGTATTTTATTATTTAAACGCCCAGCGCGAGTTTCGTAAATGTTTATCATATTTTCATGCACGAAATGTTGAAACGTTTTTTAGAGTTGATTAGAGAGATACATATATATATATATATATGTATATATATATATACATATGTCGAGTATAAATGCACTTTCGTTTTATCATGAAAATTTTCTCGCGATGTTATCTTGAACGCCGCACTATTATCCCAGAATGTAGGAATTAATTGCGATAACTTGTGTTTGGAATTATATCATATCGAAGTCTTGTTACTTTCGAACACTAATGAGCTCACGACACAAAGATAGAGAGAGAAAGAGAGAGAGAGAGAGAGACAAGTCGTTTCTCCTTTGATTAAAGAAGAAAACTTTAGCACGTTCACCTCTTTACGCTCAACACAATGGATTATGTTAATAATTGTCTCTGTTTACCTCAACCCTTATGCAACACGAAAATTACACAATTCTCAATCTTATTTTACGAAAACTAAAACTCTAATAGTTAACTGTACCATTTCCACGTTCGTTTACTGTTATATATTATTGAGAATTGTCACAATTTCAAATTAGATTCCAATTTTTTCAACAAACAATTAACAAATTGGAATAATTTCACACTTAAAAATTCAAAAAATTTCGACGAGGTAAAAAATTAATATTAAAAATTCCATTTGAATTATTTGACAAGAATATTTGACAATTGAAAAGTTATGTAAAAAAAAAATTGTTTGATTGAATTTTGTCTCGAAAATAAAGTGATCGGGGCGATAAATTTTCTTTGATTGACAAGAAATATTCTTAAATGTGAAGTGATTATATATTTGGAAAGACTTTCTTTGTTCGACTTTCTTTTGGAAAGTTACAATTTTTAACAATGTCAACGGACTTGGATTTGGAAGTATCAAAATCAAAGCTTTAAATTGCCTCAATATTTTTTTTCTTGATTTTCAATTTGTGCTATTATTAGCAAAATACTGGACCTACTCTTATAGCCAATGTAGGCCCAAGATTGCGACTGTCGAAGGCAATGCCAAGCATGAAATTTAAATATTGGACCAATATTGAACCAAGATTTCAATAATGTAAAAAATAAATAAATGTCAAGACTCTGGAATGGCTAAATATTGGACCAATTTTTACGGCCAATATTGGCCCAAGACTGCTACTGTGGAAGCCAATGCCAGGCCTTGAATTTAAATATTGAACCAATATTCACCCGGGATTCAAATAATATAAAAAATCAAGTTAAAAGACTCTGAAATGGGTAAATATTGGACCAACTCTTACGGCCAATATTGGCCCAAGACTGGCAATGAGGAAGCCAATGTCAAGCCTGGACAAGATTCACTGAGGATTCGGGGAACAGAATTCAAGCGGAACCATAGAACCAAGTTCTATTTTACCCCTATTACAATAGGGCTAAAACCTGGCCAATATTGCGCCAGTTTTGACCCGACTCGGACTGTTTTAACCAAAATGGAACTAGATGCAAGTATTTCTATGCGGAACAGGATGAATATTACAATCCGGACAGTATATAACACCTGGCCGGTTCATGGGCCAAACCTGGCTCAAGTAGGGCTTTGTATTTAATCCACATTGGCAACAAAATAGAATTTCTACACTGAAGAGAAAAAATCCCAATTGAAAATAGACGAAATCATATTTCTAGATGTATCGCTTAATATTATCCTTCAGCAATAGTTAACCAGAAGTAATTTTTTTTTTTGGGTGGGGGAATAAGGCAAATCTTTCCATCGCTCCGGGCATCTCTCGGTGGGTGAGATAAATCCGTCTTAGTGAGGAATACGGAACGATATAAGCAATCCAAAGGACCTCCCTTGGTTGATATCTCCACTATCAGCGGGTGATCAGAAAAAATATACTTGGCGTACTTCTATAAACTTTTGCCAATTCACACACACACAAAATCACGAGCGTGTATTATGCGTTTGTGCCCCTATATGCAGAGTGCACGCACGCCAAATGAAATCGCTTGTAAAACCGGTGGACGTCTTCATCACGAAACCCGCGTGCCTTGGTCGGCATCTCAATAAATAATCGATTATATTGCCACCGTTAAATGTCTTAATGAGCTTGGACCTCGTATTTGTTTTCCGAGTAGCGCGCCCGAAAAAGTAACGTCACTCGCTTCTTCATCGTTCTCATTGTAACTTTCCAGAAGAGAATGAGAGAGAGAAAATAAAACAGCAACAATCCAAAAGTGTGACACGATTCTCCAGTCAGATATTAAGATTTTATTGGTGGTTTTTATACCAAATCTTATTGCCACATCTCTCCGATTTTCTGTCATGATAAATACTTGTTGATTGTGTCTTTTAAACGATTCTTAATTTTTGTGTTTTTTATGTCTCAATATTCCTTTATCTCAGTTTTATTGTTCTTTAATTTTTTGTATGTATTATATTTCTGCTTTTGAATTTTGTACTCAAAAATTTTTTCCTTATTCGTTATACACGCGGATTGACTAGGGACAAACTTGGCCTTATCTGGCTCAAATGGGGCTTGGTCCTGGGGGCCAAACTGGCTCCAACTAGGTTCGGGAATGAATGTCCATTTATTCGAGAAAATGACAAATCTGGACCTGGTTTCAAACCGAAAGGAAAGACACGGTCTGACTGGGGCCAGACCTGGCCTTAGCGGGCTGAAATAGGCCTTTGTCTTGAGGCACCAAACTGGCCCCTACTTGGGACCGGTGACATTTTCCATTTATTCCAGAAAATAACAAATCTAGACCTGGTTTCAATTAGGAATGAAACAAATGACCCGATCAGGTTCAGCCCTGGCCTTACCGGGCTGAAATAGAACTTCTTCCTGAGGTTCCAAACTGGCCCCTACTTGGGCCAAGTCAAATTTTTCATTTATTTCATAAAGTAATAAACCTAGACCTGTTTTGAATCTAGAATGAAACACTCAGTCTGACTAGGGGCAAACCTGGCCTTACCGGGATGAAATAGGGCTTCGTCTTGAGGCTCCAAACTGGCCCCTACTTGGGCCAGGTCAAAATTTTCACTTATTTCACAAAGCAATAAACCTGGATCTGTTTCCAATGAGGAATGAAACAAACTACCCGCGATCCGGGTCAGACCTGGCCTTACCGGGCTGAAATAGGGCTTCGCCTTGACGCTCCAAACTGGCCCCTACTTGGGCCCGGTCAAAATTTCCACATATTGGACAAAATAACAAACCTGGACCTGTTCTCAATCCAGAATGAAACACTCAGTCAGACTAGGGCCAAACCTGGCTCAATCAAAATTTTGATCCTGAAACTGGAATTTCGACTCTATTCAATTTTCGATTGTCCCTGTGCTCTTATTTTTTGCAATGTCATTACCTTTGAGTTGCGAAACCAACTAGTCAAAGGGCGGCGGGGACAAACGGGGCAGTTTGGGTGAAAACCGAGATTTTATCTCCCAAGCCGCGAGCCGTCAGTTTTAGTTATCATCGGTGTCGATTTTCGAGTCCTGGCGCTTTTTCTCAGTATAACATTCAGGCTGAATTTGATGACGGACGATATTATTTTACACAATTCAAAAGGGGAGGGTATAGAATCTTCTACTCTCATTTCAAGCATCAAATTGCTGATAGAATCGACTCTCCTTTTTTTTCCTTTCCTCCTTTTATTCTTTCTTTTCAAGCCATAGATCCTTGTGTCACGCATATCAAAAAAGTTATGTTAGCGAAAGATATTCATTCAATATGAATCGCTTTCTTGTTTCTTTTATGTAAAATAATTTTCAATTCTAAATATTTTTCCAAAATTTTCAACATTTTTCTTTCAACTGGATTTTCAACATTTTTCTTTCAACTGGATTGTAAACTGTTTTCTAAACAAATTAAAAATATTGTTTAGAATTATTTTTCCCAAAGTACTTAAAGTACTTTTTCCAAAAGTACTAAAATTATTTTCAAATTTTACCTCAACTTAAAGTAAACCTTTTTTTTCTAAAATACTAAGAATTTTACTTTCCCTAAAAATTACAGTTAAACTAAATGTTTCCTTTATACTCGAAAGTTAATTCTTTCCACGAATAAATATTATTATTTAAAATTGCACATATTTACAATAATTACGCATTATTGACAATTACAAATATATTATTTTACTAAATTGGCAAAATTATACCTACCAAAGCTGTAAATAATTTCCCATAAATACGTCATTATATTTATAAAGTGCTCGTTTCGTTTTTTTTTTTATTTCCTGAATTTTTCTCACTTACTTTTCGAGGTGAAAAATGACAATAATAAATTCACTTGTGTGACGAAATTTTTTTAGTACTGAAATTTACTATCGCCGAGACTTTTTTAACAGTCCGGCAATAAAATTCGTAAAGTTTCGACAATTTTTACATCGTTAGTACATTAATTTATATCCAAGTTCTGCACGGGTCTATCTCTCGCAAATAATACTAACTTTGCAATCTGTAATTATTACCAGCGAGTCGAAAGAGTCCATTAACCGAAACTTTTCTCTCTTTCTCTCTCTCGAGATATATATTTGCGCGTGTGTGTGTATTCATTGACACACGCAGGGTAATTACATGGATTATTTTAAAAGCCAAGCATTAAGGTAGTTTATCTTTCCGAGAGACTTGCATGACTCGCAAAACGATATCTGACACTTGGAGATCGTTTACGAGTCATAAGAAATGTCTTTTTTTTTGAGAAAAAAAAGAAAAAAAAATCTCCTTCGTAACAGTGGACGTCATAATCGTAAAGATCCATAAACACCTTTTTGTCTTTTCACCGACGCTACTTTTACGGATCCACGCCATATAGAAAGCGGAGCGGTAGCAGCAGCAGTAGCCTCCTAACAATGTAACTATAAAAAAAAGAAAAAATTAATGGCTCTTGTAGGTTAGCCTAATTGGATTGGTAAGCAGTGCCATAAAGCTTCTAATGAGTCTTCCACGTACCCTTTATAAGCATCTGCTCCTTCCGGGTCATTTTCTGCCTTTATATCTACTTTTTTCTCATACTCGATACAGAAATGAGGGAAAAAAAAATGAAACAAGATTATACATACGCCTTTTATTATATATTGTCCCATATAAGAGGAAGTCGATTCATGTTAAAGTCTTGCAATTTTTCAGGAAAGGTGTTTAGCTTGCGTGTGACCTAACGCCTGATTGTATAAAGTGTTATCCCCACCCTCTTCCAAGAGGGGATAAAAGAAAATTCCAAAAATGACTGACTTTGGCAACAAATAACTCACTTGAGCAACGAATAACTGACTAAAGTAACAAATACCTGATTGAGGTAACGAATACCTGATTGAGGTAACGATTAACTGACTAAGGGGACGAATTAAAGATACGAATAACTGTCTAAAATAACAAATAACTGACTAAGGTAACGAATAACAGTCCAAATAACTGACTTAAACAACGAATGACTGATTAAAGTAACGAATACCTGACTTAGTAAACGGATAAGTGACTAAAGTAACAAATAACTGACTAAGGTAACGAATGAAAGTTCAAATAACTGACTACAGAAACGAATACAGTAACGAATACCTGATTGAGTAAACGAATAACTTACCAAAGTAACAAATAACTGACTTAGGTTTCCAATAACTAACTAAAATAACAAATAACTGATTAACATCACGAAAAATTGTTTAAAATAAAGAATGCCTGGCTGAATAAAAGAAGAACTAACTAAAATAGCAAACGTCCGATTAAGGAAACGAATAACTGACGGAGGCGACGAATTACAGGAAAAAATAACTGACTAAAATAAAAAGTAACTGATGAAAGTAACGAATACCTGAGGGAGTAAACAAATAACTAACTAAAGTAGCAAATACTTGACATAAGTTAACGAATTGAAGGTACAAAAAACTGACAAAAGCAACTAATAACTGCAATTAAAGTAGCAAAAACCTGACTTAGTAAGAGAAGAACTGAATAAAGTAACACAAATAACTAAGATAACGAATCAAAGAGACAAATAACTGAATATACGCATATGATATACATACAGTAAAGAATACCTGATTGAGTAAACGAATAACTTACCAAAGTAACAAATACCTAACTGAGGTAACGACTTACTGACTAAAATATCAAATTACTGACTATGGTAACAAATAACTGATTAAGTTAACAAACAACTGATTAAATTAACAAATAACTGATTAAATTAACAAACAACTGATTAAATTAACAAACAACTGATTAAATTAACAAACAACTGGTTAAATTAACAAACAACTGATTAAATTAACAAACAACTGGTTAAATTTACAAATAACTGATTTAAGCAAAGAATAATTGACTAAAGTAACAAAGAACTGACTTAGTTAACGAATAACTAACTAAAGTAACAAATACCTGACTGAGGTAGCGAATAACTGTCTAGATGTCTAGATTGCAACTTTTCAGGGAAGGTGTTTAGCTTGCGTGTGACCTAACGCCTGTTTCTTTAGAGTGTTATCCTCACCCCTTTTCGACGGGGGGATAAAAGGAAGGGGGGTTAAAAAGATATCGGATGTTACAGACGAGCGGAGACTTTATTCTCAAAAATGCATGCTTCTTTAAAAAACCGAAAAAACTTAATCGCTAAACAAGCTACCGTTGAAGAAGAAGAAGAGATCCCAACCCCTTCTAGTCCCTTTGTCGTGGGAGACGATGATCATGTTACTATTTGACATATTTTGGTAACACTTTCTTTTTTCTTTTCATCACACCTGTATCGATATTAAGGGACACGATTTTTCCCTGTTTTTGCAAATTTCGATATAGTTGATATGATGACAAAATTCAATTTTTATTTCTTGTTTTTACAAATTTTTCTGCCTTGGAATTTGGTGAGGAAAAATCAATTATCAGCGAGAGGGAAATTTTCCCATACCTGGTACACAAGTTATTTGGTAATTTTTCAGCGTAAAATACTATTCTAAGAGTATTTGTAAGGGAGAAATATTTTTTAACAACTGTCATTAAAAAAAAATTGCCAAAAAACCGGATGTTTTAATTTTTTATTTGGTTCAGAAGAATTTTTTGTAGTTTTTCACTTTACGAATAGTTCTAATTTTGTCTCTAGTTTGTAGTTAAACGTACCTAAACCGAATTTCAAATTGTTATGTAAAAAATAAAAAAAAACCACGACAAACTCTAGAGCCAGTTATGAAACGAAAGAACGTGGATTAAATGAGGAAAAGTGTCTTTCCAGGATTTTGTCGAGAGAGAAAAAGAGAGAGACGAAAGAAGGAAAGAAAGAAGGTGGAGAAAAATAAAAAACTAAATCGCGAGCACTTTTTTTTACCTGTGGCGAGCAAATATCACGAGCTTCTTGTGGCGAGCAAATATCACGAGCTTCTTGAAGAGAGGACGTGACCTAGGATCATGTCAGGAGGGTTCTTTCCACAACACGTGGAGTGAAAGGAAATTGTTTTAATCGTGAAAAAAATAACGTTTACACTCTTTCCGGGCATCTCATCCACAATTTTTTTTATATATCTATATATACACAGGTAGTGACTATATTATATAAAAAAATATATATATATATATTTCCACATCCACTTCTGTTTATAAATTTGTTGTGCATGAAATGACTCCCGCATACCGTCGGGTATTCAAATTTCCCGCCATTCAACGCTTCTGCTCCATATAGTTTGAGTAAAAGTTAATTAAGTCAGACAAAGGAATGGAACGTCGCGAATTACAGGAAGGTTAATTCGAAACATTTCATTTACGCCCATACGTGCTGGATTATCATTACCCGAGGAAATTTCAAGCAATTTGAATAAATACGCCGTTTCAGAGTTGTTCAACTTGTTGAAATTAGTTTCTTTACCTCCCATGCGGGAATTTTTTCTTTCTTTATTCACCATTTTGGAAAATAATGCAGGTAACGAAAATTTTTCACCTTGAAGAAAGCCGCATCAAAATGTGATTTGAATTACTCATTTTGGAAAAAATATTCTATACGTATGGAAAATTCTGTCTACTATTTCTTTCTGAATTAGAAATAATTTTCCAGTGAAAAATTCTGTCTGAAAACTGAATTAGAAATAATTTTGGAAAATTGGAAATGGAAAATTATTTCTGAAATGTGAATTAGAAATAATTTTCCACTGGAAAAATTAATTGAAATCCCCTTATTCTTGTTTTGGATTGTATAACAATTGTCGGGTGTCTCGATGAAATTGTATTCAGCATAATAGAGCACAAATTCCAAACGTGGTAAAAGAAAATTCTTCGCAATTCGTTTTCAGGACTCAATTTGTCAGAAACTTGTGTGTACATATATTATATTGAGAAAGAGAAAAATGTAAAATGTATCGATTAAATTGGGGCGCCACTGGAGGAGTGCATTCGAGACATTGTTTCAAAGTGCCATTAGAAAGCCGTAGGTGACTACGTGCAGTGATACAATGGCGTTCAAAGTGAATATGTATATACATAGTTAGGAACATATAACAGTATTAACACTGTATCAGTGAGCCCACTGTGTGCATTTATTACTGTAAACATTGGCGCGAACGGTCTTGTAACCGAGTTCCTTTGTTTCCTAGTTCGTGATTATGCTCTGGGAAACTGCTTTTGCACGTATGTATGCATGTACGTATATATATATATATATAGTACCGAACATGCGTTCTATACACATATGCAAAAGTGGCGTATACCTTCCAAGTGCAACACGATAACTGCACCGCTACCAAAACGATAGCCGTAATGTGCGCGCCGCCAAATCTCGTGGGCGACAAGGAAATACGCACAGAAAGATTTGTCTGACAAAACGATTGTGCTTGATTCTTTTGCCGCCCCCCACCCCTCCCACCATTGACAAGAAAGAGCGCCACTTTTAAATGTATATGTGATGTATATAAATTTTGTAATGCGAATTTAAAATGGCGCAAGTGGGCAGAAAAGACAAGAAGTTGTTTGCTTCTGGTTAAAACTTTATTGCTTATTCTGTTATCGAATTTCTGTCAAGCAACTGCAATTTCTTATATCTTTGTCTCGTTATTTATGACTCCTCTCAACGAGTGCGCAAATACGTGTCCACATTTGATAAAATCATTTTGCATTATTGTTCCTATTGAGGACGCAGTTTTTTTTTAGTCTTCAAGTGAAAAAAACGACTAAAATAACAAATAACGAACCTAAGCAACAAATAACTGACTAAAGTAACAAATGACTGAAGGAATCAATGAATAACTGATAAAAAGTAACAAATAACTGACTAAATTAATACATAACTGATTAAAGTAACGAATACTTGACTCAGTATAAGAATAACTGACTAAAGTAAGAAATAACATACTAAGGTAATCAATAACTGATTGAATAAACGAATAACTGACTAAAGTAACAAATAACATACTAAGGTAACAAATTAATGGGACAAATAACTGCCTGAAGTAGCGAATAACTGACTAAAGTAACAAATAACTGACATAAACAACGAATAACTGACTAAAGTAATAAATGACTGACTAAATCATTGAATAACTGATAAAAAGTAACAAATAACTGACTAAATCAATAAATAACTGATGAAAGTAACGAATACTTGACTTAATGAATAAATAACTGACAAAAGTAACAAATAACTAACTAAAGTAATCAATAACTGACTGAATAAACGAATAACTGATTAAAGTAACAAATAACATAGTAAGGTAACAAATTAATAGGACAAATAACTGACTGAAGTAACGAATAACTGACTAAGTAACAAATACCTGACAAAAGAAACTGAAAGGAACGAATAACAGACCATGTAACTTTCTAGAGTAACCAATTACTGATTAAAGTAACACACAACTAACCATTTAACAAATTACCGACAAATGTAAGAAATAAGAATCATGTTAAAATAACACATAATGCTAAAAATTCAAAAAATAAAAAATAAAATGTCCCATAAAATGATAAATACCTGATTAAAAAAAAAAGAAGTAACCGTTTTCTAACGAGGCAAAGATTTATACCATTGAATGAAAAATTATCGATTCAAAATATTTTCCCACAGATATTATTCTATAGAAAGTCGCACAAGTGGGAAATTATTTTGTATGCTGTAAATATGTAAAGGAAGATTTGAGTCATGAATTTGAGCAATTAGTGTTGCTTGAAAAATCGAAGCATCACCTCTCGAAGTGGAATTAAGGTGGCGGAGGTGATAAATTAAATTACAGGTTTTCCTGAAGAAGAGAGGATGGTCCTGAGTGAGAAGGCCTCTCGGCAATGGACCTTGCACTCAGTAGTACAATGCCAATGCAGATGCGGTGTGTTCCTTTTATCGGATTCTTGAATCTCGATTCGGTTCGTCAGTTAACTTTTGTAAGCTTGCAGGTACTACCACGAATTGCTCTATGTAACTCCCAATTATATAACGTGTATTATTATTATATTATATAAAATTATATATAAATGTAATATTTACAATAAATAAAAAAAAATATATATATTTTGAAATATTTATTTCTTTTTTTATAATGATAATAGTTAATATTAAAATTAAAACAAATAATAATAA
>JUFY01020663.1:8952-34000 GCA_001855655.1 Leptopilina clavipes | reverse complement strand
GACATCCTATTTTTTCCCTTTCTTAAGATTTTCATCCCCAAATTCTCAATTTCCCAAAAACTAAATAGTGTCAAATTGCATATAAAATTGCAATCTTTAGAGTCTAAGATCAGTCTATAAATATCATCTAAATCACTTACAAGTGTTCGAAATCCCAGTTCTTTTAACAACTTCAAATTCATTTAATCAAATTTCTCTACAAGTATTTATCTCTTGAGTTTTCTTCAAATTATTCTACATATTGAAATTAATCTTCGACCAACACTAACTTCTACAATCGACTTCGAATTTTCCAATCTTTTATGAAGTAAAAAGTGAGTACAAATTATATTTGCAATCTTAATTTTTTTCTACAAATCTTATCATTTCTCCTAATTCCGGAAAGGTTTTGTACTATATATTTTATATATAGTAGTACGAAATTTATTTCATTTTATTGAATCCAAAATTTGTTACCATTGATTCAGAAATCACGTATTTACTGTTTTAGCAGTGTATATAGATTTCAATCCTTTTAAATTCAAATATCCTTAAAATTTTAATTAAATCAAAAGAAAGTAATCCCAAGCTATTGGACGAAAGTCTAGGCTTAAAAATGATTTATTTCATAAAAAATTTAAATTGTGTTATGTTCACGGACGTAACAATGGCTCATTCGAATCAGAAGTTACCTCATAAAAATAAAAAATTCTTCAATTGAACTTTATAGTTACAAGTTACCGATAATTATTGGTATCGTTCAGATTGCACCTAAGCTGAGAATGGATGTCCATTAATAAAAATCATGTAAACTTTTGTCACAGACCAACCAAGAAAGGAAACGGGTCATAGGACCCAAAATGCGGGGGATGAAACTCGCAGTTGCAGTCACCGACCAGGAAAAAGCAGACGCTTCAAGTTTTATTTTCTTCTTAATTTAAAATAATTGTTAAACTTAACTTTTATTTCGTCGAATTAATAATGTTTAAGAATTAAGTTAATACCCCGTCATCCAGAAATAAACGTGCTTATGGAATATATTACATTTATCTAATTGGTAACTATTGAAAAAACCACGATCACAACCGACATAATTACTAGACATTATTGGATAATTGCAAAATTTAATGATTACGAAAAGGGTTTGAAAATTGAACTTGCCGTGTTTTGGAACCTTTTAATTACTCTTTTTGTGGTTATTAATTACTTCTAATGGTCTTTGGTTCTCGCAAGCAGTAGCTCGTAATCCGAAAGCTCGTATTTGAAGCGCTTAATTACTGTCAGTAAATCGCAATCAACGACATTTCGTGAGAAAGACTTTAGCACGTGTATAGTCTCTTTTTAATTAGTGACTGCAATAATTTTTCTCGATCTGTGCAAAACTATCAATGAGTAATTATATTTATTACATAAAGCAAAAGAATAATAAATTGTAATTCTAGTTTTAGTGTATTATGTCAAAGTGTTTAGTATTTAATCAAATAGTAACTAACCCTTCTCGGTCACGATCTCTATCTCGGTTATTATCTCTCCAGTTATCTCGGCTTCCGGAGTAGTTCCAACCACTTGCGTATCCTCTGTCGTATCCTGGTGGCCAACTTCCGGAAGAGTAGTAGCCTCTAGAATTCACAGGATCCTTTCCTCCGTATCTATCGTATCGGTCATCATATGGTCTTCGCCATCCACTTCTCTCGTAAGGATCATTGCGATCATATTTACTCATATAATAACGATAATACCTATCGTATTTGTAATCGTAAGGATCGTCTATTGGTCGTCTAATATTGTAGCGATCGTTCCGATCATCAGACGGATAACGAGTATCTAAATTGTCGTAACCATTTCCACGTTCATAATTGCGATCGTAATAAGGCCGTTCGTACGAACGTTCATAGGAAACGCGTTGGTCGTATGGACGATCTGATGCCCGATCGTAATAACCATACCGATCATTTGATGTGTCATATCTAAGTCAATACAAAATATTTTCATTTATTACAATAAAATTATTACATTAATTAAATAATAAAAATTTATTTATAATGTGTACTGTTTATCTAATTTTTTTTATCTTTCAAAAAAAAGAGATCGTTCACCTGTCGTTGTAGTACAAAGGCCTCGTTAAATCAGTTCGTTGATTTGGATCATAACGATCGTAATCTGCACTATGAGTTCTTGCCCTGTCATAATAATCGTAACGATCCCGATATCTTCGATCATCTTGTTCATCTTCGTAGTAATCGTATCTGGGTCTTTGCCTTAATCTCCAATTATAGTTCCTATAAATTTGCAAAAATTTTAATTGTAATTTTTAAAATTGTAAGCATGTTCAAAAAAGGCCTTTAAATACACAGAAATGCAAATAAAATGCTTAGGAATATTCCAAGGTATTGAATCAGACTAAAATCAGTATAATCTGCTTAAGGATACTGACCCTCGATCCGCTGTGGCAGATTTGTTGGGGTCGCAGGTGATGCAACGAGATTCATAGTAAGCAGCATCGCGATGTTCAATACCATCCGACCTAATGCCAACAATGCCGGAAGTCTGTGGGGCATTGTCATTGCTATATCTACTGGCATAATACTGGTCTGAGCGTGCTTGACGATAGAGTGCGCCAAGCGTACTGGCTACCGATGGCGAAGCAGTTGGTGTAATTACATGTGTTGTTGATTCAGTTGCCGATGCACTTTGCGAAAGAAGCAGCAGCACTGCCACCGTATTGTAAAACTGTGAAAACAAACAATTTCATTTTATTAATTATTTAAACAAACTTATTATGTACGAAAATAATTTTTACTCATTTACAACAGATATAATAAATTCTGAGTTTATAGGATGTCTAATTTACTTGACACACTTTCTCCTACTGTACCGATGATAGAGTGACAATTATTGACTTGCCAATTCTAGAGGTTGCTTATAAACGATGCCGAACCTCTTAGCAGGTCGTACATTTAATTCATTCTCATTGTGGCACTCAAGCTGAGTAGTTAATTCTTAATTTGTATTTAACAAATTTAAATTAATTCCACAATTACAAAAAATATTAATCAAAGTGTAGATAACAAAAAAATAAATTCTAAATTTCTAGCGAAATATTTTAAAATTAATTCAAAAATAAAATAGTAAAACTAATTCAAAAGTTAATTAAAATAATAAAATTAATTCAATTGCAATTAAAATTCCCTGCATGATAATATAAAGTGCAGTAATTTTTTTACGAAAGTGACTTTTTAATTTTTTTAAATAAATAAGCTTTTTAAAACGAGTTATACTTTTTGTTATTTAAAACTATTTATCAGAAAATCTATTCTCTCTGTCTATACACAATGTAATTTTAATATTTGGATTCATATTTCCAAACAAATATCAATATTGTTTTACTTTCAACCGCTTTAGTATATTTTCTTCTTCACAATAACGAAATAATTTCTCTAATTTGCATTCTCAAGGCTGGAATGAAAATAATGCATTATGCATAAAGTTACGCAAAAGTATATATAGACCGCACGGAGAAAAATATTCTTCATCGAGTGAGTCCTTCAATATTACTTTTTATGACAGTCTATTTCACAGTTTAACTATATCCTCTCCTCATGCCTTTATCTTTTCCTTAATTAAATTTTTCAAAACAAAATAATATTATCACATCAAATTAATTATTAAATCGTGTTCTCTCGTATATTTTTCTCAAATTTTTTCCACTACAAGGGAAGTAAACACTGTTCATACTCTGTGTGCATTTTGCTTTTGAAAATATTTTTCAATTTTACTCTCAATATAAATTTTTCACAAACATTATTACAAAAATATTGCTTTAAACCTTTTAGGAAAATGAGATTTGGAAGTAAATAAAAAATGCATAACACTTTTTTTCGATCAACTGATTCGTTTTGTTTTTTTTTATTCCTCTTATAATTTATTTCTTCTAGGAATTAATAAATAATTAAAAATTTATTAATAAACAAGAGGAATAACATTTATTGGGTTATATAAATTGGTTATTAAATAGCAGGTCGGGCGTTTAATTTAATCTTCTTGTGGTATTTAACCTCAGTAGTTGATTTTTATTTTTTGTAAAATAAATATAAGTTAATTATAAAAATATAAAAATTATAAATTAAAGTGTAGATAACAAGAAAAATAACCTTTTATACTGCTTAGAAAGAATATAAAAAGTATTTAAAAATTAATTAAAAAATTCATCAAAATATTCAGAATATTATGATCCATGAAATATTCATGGAATAGTCTGCATTAAAATTTTTTAATTATTCAATTAAAGTGAAAATTTTTAGTTAAAATTAAAAATAAAAAAAAATTTACAGAAAATTTTAAATATTATTAATTTATATGAATAACGTACAAAAAAAATATTATATTGTATGTTGAAAAGAATGAAAAATTTGGAATTTTTTTGGGGGGTCTTGTTAAGTGTTATAAGAAGAAATGTTCTTTTGTTGTCGGTTGCACGAGTGGGATGTAACTTGTTCTCCAAAAACCACTGCTGGAATAAGCGACACGAGGATCGCACTATACGAAACACCATACAGTAAAAGATTTATTGCATCAACCACAAAAAAACGGGAGTTGGAGTATGGTAGAGTGTGGGAGGAGAAAAGGGGAAGAATTACTACCCTACAGTCGTTCGCAGACACAGAAGAGCACGAATTTTTCACTCTACTGGAGAAAAATAATAAAACTATAAAAGCTTCCTCTTACTTGTTATAAACTCCAATACATGTTTTATATCTTCAGCATTATTCATGAATAGTTAATTTAATACTATGCAAAGGAAATCAGATTTTAATAAATCTTATTAATCCTTTGCTTATGATTAGCCTACATAGGTTTATTTTTTAAATAGTTCTTTCTAAAACAAAAACCTCCAGAAGAACGTCATCATGACAATCAAGAATGGTTTAAAAAGCTTAACAACGTTCATACAGGAAGTCAAGATTTGTAAAGTCCAGAAGAATGTCAACATGACAATCAAAGATGGCTATAGAGCTTATCAACCGTCATAAAAGAAGCTCAGTTTACGTAGGTCCAGAAAAACGTCATCATGATAATCAAGACTGAATTAAATAGCTTAACAAGGCTTATACAGGAAGTAATAATTTCTGAGGTCCAGAAGAACATCAGCATGACAATCAAGGATTCACTAAAAAGCTTTACAACGCTTATACGGAAAGTTTAGTTAATAGCAGACCTACCAAGAAAGGAAACTTCCTTATTAAAATTAGTGGATCTTTAGACAATTGGAAGTTCACCAATGTCAAGTGCAACAAAATATATAACCAAGGATTATTATAGGCTCCTTGGTATCTAACAGCAGATTTTCAACTTTTTGTTATAAATTGAAAAAAGATATTTATAATAGACATAATATTAAATTAATAATTGGATAGTAAAAAAGATTTAATAACCTATTTGTTGAGTAATTCATTATTGAACACTAGTACATGTGTAAAAACCTGTTGACTTATTATCGCACTAATAACTGAGTTATTAGCTATTTTGAGTCAAAAGGTTCATTCAAAAGGTCTAATTAAGCGAACACGACATCTTAAAATTATTGCATAACTGTACTGTTCTATCAATTCAGATTGTTAATCGTCTAATTATTTGCAAACACGTTAAAAAAAATTAATTTAAAATACAGAAAATAATTTATATTTAACGCGTTATGATAATTACTTTACATATAAAATATGTAACATAATTTTTATCATTCTCATTTATCGCTTGCACGCACGAATCTTCGTTGACAGTTCCTGTCAATATTTTTTTCTAAATCAGTTAACATTATAGACTCTTCGGTAAATTATAATTTAAGAACAAAATCATGATTGGATTACTTTGTATTTTTATCAGTGTAAGTGTCTTGTTTTTTGTAATTGACAAATTGCTCAAAATAAGAAGATTATACAATAAAAGTGATAACATTCCCGGGCCATTAAGACTTCCGTTTATTGGAAGCGGATATATTTTTCTTGGCTCACCTGATTGTACGTATTAACAGAAAACAGTTATTTTTTTATTTTTGAAAAATAAAATAGTCTTAAAGATTTTTGTCAATATTTCTATTCTCCAGATGTCTTTAAACAATTTTCCGAAGTTTTAAACTTCTATGGTTCACCAGCAATAATTTCATTTGGTCCAAGAGTATGGGCCTTTATTAAAAATCCAGAACAAATAAAAGTAATTTTCATTTTAATTACTGTAATTTTCAAATTTATTTGAAAAATATTGATCTTATTTCTGTTATTTATAATTTACTTTTATTGACTTAAAGATCTTTTTTAATTTGTTTAAGACTGTTCTTCGCAGCGACAAAACTCTAGAAAAAGATTATATTTATGATCTCTTCAAACCTGCACTAGGAAGTGGATTGGTGACTTCTGAACGTGAGTTTTTAAACTTTAAATTAATTTTTCCTAGGGTGAAATTGGCCGAAAGAAATGTACAACGCCTATTTTTTTAAGGGGCCTCAGTTGTATTGCAAAAAAAAAAAAATATTCTGGTCCTGTAACTTATTATTTACCACAGGAAATAATAAATCAACTTTGAATTAATTATTTATAGTTAATTCCCTGGCGAAATCGCTTAACCAAACTCTGACCGAATTTGGTCAGGTTTCGGTCAAATTTCATCTGAGACAAAATATTGCAATTAGTAAAATATGATGCAAAAATTAAAAATAATAATAAATTAGTCTTTATTTAGTTGATTTGTGCAAAAATTATTTTAAATTAAACTTTAATTTATAAATATATTAATAAATTAATTAAATATTTCACTAATTAATTTCTAATATTTCGTCTCAAACCAAACTTGTCCGAAATTTTACCGAATTCGGTCAGAGTTTGGTTGAGCGGATTCACCAGGGTTTTTCAGAGAAATAAATAGATTTTTCATTCCAATCAGACATTGTATAATAATATAATAATAATAATAATAATAATAATAATAATAATAATAATATAATAATAATATAATAATTTTTGAAGTTCTAGAAATTATAATTTTCAAGACTTGCGATTTGTGGTATTGATTTGGTCCTCAAATAAATCCTAATAATTCTGATATATTTTTTTAGATAAACTATGGCGTGAACATCGTAAAATACTGCAACCTACATTTTCTAGTCAAATTCTACAATCTTTTACGAAGATTTTCCAAAAAAACTCGCTTTTTCTAACACAAGCGGTAGAAGAAAATATTGATTGTCCTGAATTTGAATTATCTCCACATATATTGAAAACCATTTTCTTTAATACTCTTGGTACTATATGGATTTTATAATTTCTTTTCTTTTCATTGCAACATCTTTTTTATTATTAAAAATTTTATTTATAAAAATAAATAAATAAATAAAAATTTATTTAATCTTATTAGAAAGTGTTTTGGGACTACCAATAGAAACCGAAAGCCAGAGTACCATTGAAGGATATCTAGATAACATTAATAGGTATTTTCCATTTGCCTTTGAAGAATGTCCAGAGGTTACATCCACTTAGGATTTTGAAAAAATCGATTTTGAGGAAATCGATCATAAATAAAATATGTCAAAATAAAATTCAAAGTACCCTTTATATGTGAATTAATTTCAAAATTAAAATACTTAATAGTTTTCACAGAAAAAATTCCTAAAATATCGACTTTTTTCGGCTGTCTAATTGGATGTAACCCCTTAAAGTCTGGTTATTGCGAATGCAATATAAATTATTAGTTCTTTTTTTTCAGAGCAATGGTATTAGTTTTCGAAAGAATAAAACGGGTATGGCTACATTTACATTGCATTATCGTTTTTAGTCGAATAGGAAGACAATCACTTTCCTATCTGCGGGAGATAAACAATTGCACTGATAATGTAGGTATTCAAAGTAATTAATATATTTTTATTTAATGAATTTTTTCCAGATCTGTTGTAATTTTTCAGCTTATAGAAAAAAAGAGAAAAAGTATGCAAATATCTCTACGTAATATTAATAAAGGTACTCATTAATATGGCATTACTATCTCGAATAAGAATCGTTTATGTAAATTTCTTATTATTGCAGTTACCGACATAAAGAAAATTAAGCCACCATTGGAATATATGATAGAATTGTCAGACACTGAAAACAAATTTTCAACCAAAGAACTTCGTGAACATACATTGACATTAATTACAGGAGTAATTATTTTTTAAATCATTTTATCAATTCGTTAATAATAATTAAAAAATGTTTTGTAATTTTTTTAATGGTCATTATTTTAGTCTTACGATACGTCATCGCGAGCTCTTAGTTTCATGTTCTTGATGCTCGCTACTCATCCTGAAATTCAGGTAATTTTATTAAATATATTATTACTACTTTTTTTTACTTGTCGTTATATTAATTCAAAAACTAAAGTTTTGGAATGTGTTTTTTAATTTATTATTACAATATTTACTTTAGGATAAAGTGTATGAAGAAATTTTCAACATTTACGGCGACGAGGATGTGGAAATTAATCCTGTGAAATATGAGGATTTACAGAAAATGATTTATTTAGAGAGAGTAATTAAAGAAACTTTGAGACTTTTTCCATCACTACCACTCATTGCCCGCCAAGCATCAGAGGATTTTGTTTTAGGTATATTTTTATATTTCAATGAAAGTAACAGAACTTTTTTGCTCCATTAGAATTTATGAATAATTCTTTCACTTGGAGTGCTACTGCATTATAATGATTATCTGATTAACAGTATTCTCTAAAGCCATTAATGGACATGACTGTAGTGAAAATTTCCCAAGTAGAGAATTCACGATACTTTTCTTTGCATAAGAATCATCTGGGGCTCTTCTTATAGTCTGCGAACTTGTGATTGTTTTCTCTGCACTTGAAACACGCAACCGATCTGTCCGTCGTCTTACAATCTCTTGACCATTCATCTCCTTCTGACTCGAGAGGACATAAATCCAATTTTTATGTGTCCTAGTTTCTCCAGCATGTCAGCCTATTCTTGGTTGGCGACTAAGATAGCAAGTTTCATCCCTCGCTTATCTGGTTCAAGGTTTATCAGTTTTCTGGTGTTCTGAGAATTGTGCTCCAGTGTTTCCTGAACCTCTTTTTCCTGTGTCAGACAAGGTCACGGATTTCAAATGGAAAAATTCCATCCGCCTTCTACCAATTACCAAGATTTTCAACGATCAGCATAATTTGATCCTTGATGAATTTATCATTGTCTGAAGATCCTCTAATTTTAATAAGACCGTCTCCCTTCTTGGTGGGTCTTGCCTTAACTTAACTTCCTCTATGAGCGTTGTTAAGCTTTTTAGTCCATCCTTGATTGTCATGTTAACGTTCTTCTGGACCTCCGTAAACTGAACTTCCTGTATGAACGTTGTTTAGCTATTTAATTCATCCTTGATTATCATGTTGATGTTCTTCTGGATCTCAGTAATCTGATTATCCTGTATGATCGTTGCTAGGCTTTTTAGTCCATCCTTGATTGTCATGTTGACATTCTTCTGCACCTAACAGAACTGATCTTCCTGCATGGGCGTTGTCAAGCTTTTAAGTCCATCCTTGATTGTCATGTTGACGTTCTGCTAGACCTCCGTAAACTGAACTTCCTGTATGAACGTTGTTAGGCTTTTTAGTCCTTCCTTGATTGTCATGTTGACATTCTTCTAGACCAAAGTAAACTGAACTTCCCGTATGAGCGTTGTTAATCTTTTTAGTACACCCTTGATTGTCATGTTGACATTCTTCTGAACCTGCCAGAACTGATCTTTCTGTATGAACGTTGTTAAGCTATTTAATTCATCCTTGATTATCATGTTGATGTTCTTCTGGATCTAAGTAATCTGATTATCCTGTATGATCGTTGTTAGGCTTTGTAGTCCATTCTTGATTGTCATGTTGACATTCTTCTGAAGCTGCCAGAACTGATCTTTCTGTATGAGCGATGTTAAGCTTTTAAGTCCATCCTTGATTGTCATGTTGACGTTCTTCTGAACCACACTAAACTGAACTTCCTGTATAAACTTGGAAAGAAAATGAGAAGGTCTCCTTTATTGCTGGGTCTTGTTTCCACAACCTTCGTATGATTGGAATCCAGATTTCCCGTTTCCATTCTACTGACATTGGGTACAAAACCTCATTTCTTTGATTCCATGCTTGCTGTGTTTGGATGTCCTTCAGTAAAATGCCATTTACAGTCATGAGCATTAATTAATTAACATTAATTTTAATTAAAAATTTTTTAAACATTACTTTCCACAGATGGCTACTCCATACCAAAACACTGTGGAATAGTTGTCAATATTTTTGCTCTTCATCGAGACGAAAATATTTGGCCCAATCCATTGAAATTCGATCCAGACAGATTTTTACCAGAAGCAATAATTCAACGACATCCTTGTGATTATATTCCTTTTAGTTATGGATCTAGAAACTGTATAGGTATCACATGATGAAATCTCTAAATTACTAGACTTTTAATTTACAATTTTTAATAATAGCAGTCAATTACTATAATATATATTATTTCTATAGGTCGTGTGTATGGTATGATGTCTATGAAAATAGTTGTCGCAACTTTTCTACGAAAATATGTCGTGAAAAAGGATCAAATAATGCCAGTAAAGGATATCAAGGTACAAATGGATCTGTTACTTCAACCCGTTGAACCGATCAAAATACGAATTGAAAAGAGAGTGAAAGGCGTTAACAGGGAAACGTGTCAAACACACTTATGAGTGATTTATACGATATTTGTTTAAAAAGATTATTCAAAAGTATAGTGTGATAACGGAAATAAAAGATGCTAATTAATTTTTGAATGGATTAATTAAAAATAAACGTTTAAACCAATCTTTTTCTTTAACAAACAAAATCAATAATGTCTGTTTAATTTTAATGTTACCTGCACTTAATAAATATTTAATTTTAATATTGACTAACATTTTTTAGTATTTTTAAATTTCATCTCCAGTTTGATCTGATTTCTATTTGTTAAATTTTTAACTGATGGACATGTTTTCTACCATTTTAATTCTTAGACACCTGGAAATAATTAAAAAACCCCGTCACCTGCGAATCATCCCTCATTATCCATAATTTCTCCAAATATCAAATATTTCTCTGTGTATTAAAATTCAGTTCCTCTTTATTAAGATTGACAGTACGTTAATGTGATCTCCGCTTTTCATAAAATTCCAGAAATTAATTAAGTTTCAGATCCGATAAATCCGCTATTTTTTCATTGTTACTGCAATATGAATAATATCCCAGTTTTCCTAATTATACATTTTCCAACTGCAATTATTAATCATAACTTATCATAGGTATAATTACACTAACCATCAAAACGTATTATTAAATTATTATTATATTCATTAGTTATTAAAATCTCATCCTTAAATCTTAATCTTATCAAAGAAAAACATTATTTTTTAATCTTAATTAACGTAAACAAGGATTATTAAACGAAATTAGGAAATAAATTCACAGTGCATTAAACTTTGGAGAAAAATTACGCGTAAATTTTTTAACAAGTTATTTTATTTATTTATTTTTTTTATTATTTAAAAACAAAAATATATAATAATAATTAAGAAACAAAATCTTTGATACCAATATTTTTTCTATTCTTTAAATTTTTACTAACAATCTTTTCTTATGATATAGTTGATTTCCGTTAATAATTTAATTAATTTTCTTTCTGAATGAACTGATCTTGAAATAAAATAAATAATAAGGTTTTCACCTTGAGGTTTTCACTCTCGAACTTGTGAATTTTAGCTAGGTGCAGAAATTGATTCGGCGTATTTCTAAAAAATAAAACAAAATAATTGAAATATTTTCGGTGTATGTGATTTTACCTAACCAAAGATTCTATGGGGACAGTTTCTCCTATTCCCTATTGTAACTAATCTGTCAATCAATCAAAATGAAATCATAAGCAAATATAGGAATTTTATCTTTAAAGCTGAAAATTTAACTAAATAAATAATCAAAAATCAGATTATTTATTTCCTATCGTAGCTAGTTTGGTGGTCAGGGATTCATCATCTACCAAATCTTACACGTTGACATTATGATCGCCTATTGCAATGAGAATGAAATACATGCATCTTCGGTAGACTTACGATTTACTTTTGATACCACTTTAGGATCCAGATAATAAGGTGGAACACTGATTTCTCAGCAGCCCCTTAAGACCTTTACCAAGGCTTGACTTTGAAGAGTGATAATGTTTGATTAGCTTTGGTAATTATTACAATTACTGGCCTGAAAGTTAAATAAATCAACAAGCTGCCAGCGATTGTTCTCTCTCACTTTGCTATTTTTCTTCGAGAATGAGTTATTAAAATCTCATCCTTAAATCTTAATCTTATCAAAGAAAAAGCATTTTTTTTAAATCTTAATTAACGTAAACAAGGATTATTAAACGAAATTTGGAAATAAATTCACAGTGCATTAAACTTTGAAGAAAAATTACGCGTAAATTTTTTAACAAGCTATCTTATTTATTTATTTTTATTTATCAACATAAGAAGACTTAAGAAAATGCTTAATGATTCTTTTTGTTGCAACATTTCCGTTATATACTCATCGACAATACGAATCGCTACTGATGGATATAAAGGTAGATCTACACGGGTAGAATTCTTATCGCGTCAGTGAATATTTAGAATAAAATCAAGGCCTTATGAGCACATCCGGACTCGCTAACTGCGCTTTTACATTTCTCACCCTTTTTGCTCCTTTGTCATGTAAATAAGCCAGCGCACTTGGCACACAGCTAAACTGACAAAATAATAAAATGTACAATTGCTGAAACGTTTGTCAGTTTCCTGTCTAATTTATTGACATGTATAGAGAAATACTTTCCCTTTTATCATTCAGAGTTTCCAAAAAATAAAAAATAATTTTCCCATTCGGTTACGAAAGAAAATTAATTATTTAAATTATCAAAGAACGGAAATGTATAATAATTTTCATCGGTGAATCACATAAATGACATTTTCACCTGTAAAAAAAAAAAAATATCGAACGAAAAATTTTTCTATTGTCAAAACCTTTTAGTAAAAAATTTTCTTTTGTTGTATAAAATTACAATGAAAATATTCTTTCAATGCGTTGAAGTATTTTTGTTTGTTTTTAATAATAGTAGATTTTTTAATTTACAAGAGGAAATTATATTCATATTATTATATTTCTAAATAATAATTTTTCTTTAGAAGTAATAACAATTGACGTTGATTTTTTTATTGCAAATTTTCTGTAATATTACGAAAAAATTTTTCCATGTGGA
Organism: Leptopilina clavipes; assembly: GCA_001855655.1. NCBI lineage: Eukaryota > Metazoa > Arthropoda > Insecta > Hymenoptera > Figitidae > Leptopilina > Leptopilina clavipes. The sequence continues at coordinate 20,721 of JUFY01020663.1, read as the reverse complement.
GTATAATTTTATCTCATTGTTGAATAAAGTTTTGTTATTTTTCCCTCTGGAAAAAATTAATCTCTGAATAAAACTTTCATTTCTATTAGAGAACTTTACAAATGATATTTTCTATAAACGAAACGTCTATTTTCATTTTATTCCGCCAAACAATTTTCTCCGAAGTTTTATATTGGTTTATATGGTTCTTGATTGCATGGAAGAATTTTTCCTGTAACTTTTTTTTTCTACTTTTATCATCAAACGTGCTTAAAAATAAGAAATATGATTAAAATTAAGGTTTCTTTTGGTAATTCTTTTGGAAGAATTAAAATAATTTACATACATTCTTTTTAGGGGTAAATATTTATCATTAAATAATATTCTCTAAAGAGGAAAATTCTATTTTGGAGATAAAAGAAGCTTTTTTCTCTCCATTAGTCTTCGTTTTTGAATGCATTCTTTTTTGACGGAGATTTTTATTCACAGTGCATTAAATTAAAAAAAAAAGAAAAAAAAATCTACCACTCATAGGATCAGAGGCTGTATTTTCATGCAGATGCTTGGCGTATTAGGGAAAAATTTTTGCCAGAGCGGGAATATTCCGTAACGCTAAAGTGTGTGGGCGCAAATAAAATTTGCATAAGCCAAAGGAAAATTGTCGCGCATATTCTACGGGTCCATCTCTCACCTCCTTTTCACTCAAAAAGTAACAACTCGATCTCTTTCATCTTCACTGAAAATCCTTTACGTCTAGTCTTGATGATTATATTTGGCACATGCTTTTTCGGTAACATTTTCCACGACATTTCATTACGCAAAGAACTATTTTGAATAAATAACCCTTCATGTTTTCCTAAGGATTGTAAAATAGATATTAATACAATTAGAAAACAATTGGATATTCTGATTGACATGAAATTCTTCACACTTGAGTAATGAAATTAGAATTATTGGAATTCAATTGCAGGAGACGCGCCACTAAGATGAAATGGGTTTCTAAAGGAATTCTTTCTCGAGTGGAGAAAATAAGTGTTAATGCAGCGGTAAAGTGTCGCTTTTAGTTTGAGAGATTGAGGGTAGATAATCGATTCATCTAATTCTTCTTCGATTTCAAAATCGAGAGGAGAAAAAAAATACAATTTTCAGTCTGCGTCCACGAGTCTTGACAGAGGATTGAAGACATAAAACAATCGACGTGAGATAGTCTTCCAGTGGAGAGAGGCGATGAGAAAAACGGAGAAGGAAGAAGTGGTATTGATTCGAGCTACTGTGGTTTCTGAATTCAATCCTCCCTTTACTTTATTTTTTTCCCCCGTGACGATACGATAAAATGGACCACCTAAGCTTTCTCTCATTCTCTTGCTCCCTTCACTTCTTCCATAGATCCACACAGCTTTCACAATTTCATCTTCTCTTTCTCTCCATTTCAACGGTCATTATGAACACTCTTTTCACTGAGCGGAAAACAAACAATTGCCACAAGATAAAACCCACAATGTCATTACGTTCGGTCATAGTAAACAGTAAACCATAAACTCTGGAGAGTGAATTAAGGGTCTGCAAAGTTTTTAATTTCCCTGAAGCGCAAGCGGGTTCAACATCAGTGTTTCCATTTCGAATAGTTAAACTATTCTAGAATCTCTGTTAGCAGGGGAATCAAATATGGAACAAAAGTTTTTAGGGGAAGTTCTGAGCTATTATTGTGAAATTAATTTTAAGATTTGAAAAATTGGATAAATCGATACATAGGTATCAAATACGGAACAAAAGGTTTTTAGGAGAAGTTCTGAGCTATTATTGTGAATTATTCAAGATTCGAAAGATTGGATAAATCGATACAAGGGAATCAAATAGGGGACAAAAGTTTTTAGGAGAAGTTCTGAGCTATTATTGTGAATTATTCAAGATTCGAAAGATTGGATAAATCGATACAAGGGAATCAAATATGGTAGAAACTATTTTAGGGGAATTTCTGGAGGAATTCATTTCATGATTTGAAGAATTCGATAAATCGATACACAGGGATCAAATACGGAACAAAAGGTTTTTAGGAGAAGTTCTGAGCTATTATTGTGAATTAAGTTCAACATTTCAATAACTTGATAATTCGATACAAAGGGATCAAATACGTTACAAACTATTTTAGTAGAAGCTCTGGGGGAATTCATTGCATGATTTGAAGAATTAGATAAATCAATTAAAAAAGGATCAAATATGGTAGAAACTATTTTAGGGGAATTTCTGGAGGAATTCATTTCATGATTTGAAGAATTTGGTAAATCGGTACACAGGGATCAAATACGGAACAAAAGGTTTTTAGGAGAAGTTCTGAGCTATTATAGTGAATTAATTTTAATATTTCAATTTTAAGATTTCAAGAATTGGATAAATCGATACAAAGGGATCAAATATGGTACAAACTTTTGTAGTAGAAGTTTTGGAGGTATTAATTTCAAAATTTAAAGATTTGATAAATCGATAAAAAATGGATCAAATACGGTACAAAATATTCTAGAAGATGCTCCCGGGGAAATTGATTTCAAGATTTGAAGAATTGTATGAATCGATACGAAGGCATCATAGGTTTTTAGAAAAAGTTCTCAGCTACTATTGTGAATTAAGTTTAAGATTTCAAGAACTGGATAATTCGATACAAAGAATTCAATTACGGTACAAACTATTTTAGGAGAAGTTCTAGAGGAATTAATTTCGAGATTTGAATTGGATAAATCGATACGAAGGGAACAAATACGAAAAAAAGGTTTTTAGGAGAAGTTCCGAGCTATTGTATAATTAATTAAAACTAATGAAATTGATCTTCCAGGAAAATAAATAAGTCAACTATTAGATCTTACTGAAAGGAAAACATAAATCGTTAAGAAAAAAATAGTGTCTGAAAGTCGAAGAAGGGAGAAATATTCATTTTTAAAATAAGATAAATGAGGATTAAAGTGGATGAGAGCAGTGAAGGGAAATAATCTTGACCGTTCTTAAAGGGCTTTTCTCATCAAGAACCAGTGGACTGAACCTGAAAGTTTTTCACAGGACAATAATTTCTCCCGTAAACTTGAGAGTTTTCTTAATCCATAAACCAAACGATAACTGCAGCACTTGGACGGCTTTCTAAATAACGCGAAGCTTACGACTCGTTGTGATTCGTGTAATAAAAGTTCCTTTCGACTTGTTTCTACTTTATCGTTGAAAATGCCAGGCCATATTTTTTCTTTCATCTCCAATGAAATTGCGCATTTCATTCAAAGATCGGAAATAAACATTTTCAATTCCTGATGGTTAATTCCAATTGGAGTTTCTTTCTTTTTCTTCCATTTGCTATCGGATAATTTAGTAATCTGATTTGTTGCTCTTTAATAATGGTCCAGCAAACAATTAAGAAAAATATTAGAATAATATTTCCGACAGGAAATTAATCTTAAAAGAAAAATCTAAATTGTTAGTTCTATTTTGGAACAAGAGGGTAAAATCATCTATTTAAAAAAAATGGTAAATAAACTCCAATGTGTAATTTTTCAAATAATTCTGAAATGCTCTCTTTTGCACTGTAGTATTTCTTTTCTAAGATAATTTTACGATCTCACGCGCTTCCGTTTTACTGCTTTTTTATTATTTACATTTAAAGTCTTTTTTGCTTGCCTATAGGATGTAATTTCCTTTTTTTCTCCCATTCCATTGACCTTCGGAAAAGATATCAATTATCTATCCAAACCTGAAGTTAATTTGCCTTTGGGAATGGATTTTAAAAAGCCTATTCAAGTGGTAACGGTTGAGTGATTGAGACTTTTCATTCTAAAAATCCCTTTTATAGTTTTTTCTCCTGAAAGGAAAAAGTTGGTTTTTGAAAAATATACGATTTTCAGATTGATTTGCATTTTTAAAGAGGCTTTATTTGATCCACGTATTTCCTTATATTTTCAAATTGAATAAAACTGCTGTCCAAAGTAAAAACCTAAAGTCGTATTTGCCATAAGAGCGAAAGTCGAATAACAAAGCTAAGGGACGCTCGCCCTTATGGCAAATGCGACTTGTTTTTACTTTGGACAGCAGAGAGATATTTTATTCGTTTGGTTCGCGAGAATATTATCATAAATTTTTGGTTCAGTTCTAAAATAGCAAATATGGGAACTCGGTAACTTGCTTTGATTTTTATGTGTTAATTTACAAATTTCTTTTACTGAAAATTATTTATGAAATTTAATTAATTCTCTCAGTTCGTGTATGATATAATTTATATAATTTAATTGCCTATTATATTCTAATAAATGTCACTATTAGAATATAATACAGTGCAATATTTGCATATTTTCAAATAAAGTTTTCTATTCGTTTTTTTAACGACTTCTAAATAGTTACGTTTTCGAAAAATCTGCAAAATAATTTTTCATTCATTTTTCACATTTTGTTGGATGGAATATAACTTGAAAGTTTAGCTTTTTTATTTTCCATTATTTAAATAACGTTAGCTATTAAATTATTATGTATATATAGTCATTTATTAACTCTAAATAAACAATCACATTTTACAAAAACTTTAACAACAGAAAAATTCTCTTATATTTATTAATTTATTTTTAAATATTTTATATATATATAATTTCATTTTTAATTCATTTTAACCTATATTTTAATTTACAATTTATATTGTTATTTTACTTGTTAAACTTTTCATGAGAAAAAAAGATTGTGTTTTAAACCAAGAAAACGTAACTCGATAAATTTTCTATCTACCCTCTTTTCAATATCTGAATTTGACTTCATCTATAAAATCTATTTTTTAAATGAATTTATCCACGAACAAGGCACTGCACGACAGAAGGATTTATATTGCTGTCTTTAATCGCTCAAATAAAAATAAATTTTCTGTGAAAGTGAATTACAGTTTAGTGATTTTTCATAAATATTTATAGTCTCGGTTGAAAATTAAATTATTTAATTTAATTTTAATTAATTAATTATTAATTAATTCCTTAATTCCTTTTTAATATTTTTAGAGTTTATCTAATAGTGTTTTAAATAATTTAAAGTAAAAATTTGTTTTGAAAGTTTTGAGCTTTATTTAATTTTCTAAATATTACTCAACTTTTGGTTAAATGATTATTAATTATTAAATTATTAAATTAAATTTTACTATAATTATTAACTTTTTGATTTTTTTTTAATTCAAGAATCGTTGATTTGTAATTTGACTATAAATATTAATTTGAGCGATTGAAGAGTCAGCAACAAAAACCGGGAAAGACGATTTAATTTCTAGATGGACAGGTGTCGATTGCACTTGGCAAAGGATTAGATTTCTTTTGACAGCCACAATGCAGCGTTTAATCGAAACATTTTTTTTTTTTTTTATAAAAATTGATCAATTTCTTTAGAGTGAAAAAGAAAATTTGAATATTTCGAAAAACAATTTTTTCTATTAACCCCTTCACAGTCTGCGGTGAATAAAATAATTTTTGGGTTAAAAATGGTATAAAAGAAGAAGTTTTCAAATAAATGTGATTAAAAGTTTGTGCGGTCGTTAATTATATTTTTTTTAGAATTGAAAAATACAAAATGACGACATATTAGGTCCGCCATTTTGAATTTTTAAAATTCCATATCAAATTTGAATTCAGCGACCTCAAAAACTCTTGAGTAACAATTTTCAAACGAATCGCAATTATTTTTAGTAAGTCCGCCATATTTGATCAACCATTTTGGATTTTTAAAAATCTGATATTAAATTCGGATTCAGCGACCCCAAAATTTTGATCACCATATTGGATCCATTTTTAATTTTTTAAATCTTATCCAATTCTGATCCAACGACCCCAAAAACCCCCAAATAACAAGTTTCAAACGTATCGCAATAATTTTAGAAATAGTCGCCATTTTGAATTTCTTGAATCTAATATCGGATTCAGCGAATCAACAATTTTTATCATTTTAAAAATTAATATGATCATTTATGAAAAACTTTGATTTTGATTTCAAAATTTATTACAAACTTTATTCTACTCTGGACTATTTTTTCTATTTCATTTTAATAAATTTATTAGCAAATTATAAGAAGAAGAAAAAATACTCTAAAGCATAAATTGATCAATTAATATCGAATGATCTTTTTTTTCTTTGTTGTTGTGATTCGTATATTTTTCTAAAAATTCAAGAGAAACTTTTCTCAAATAATATAATCTTAAGAGATGAAACTCGACTCTTGGATTTAATTTTAGAATCTTGTGCCAAAATGTCGTGACTTTCTTTAAACTCTACATAAATAGAAAAGTGGTCCAAAAGCTTGTTCCGTAAAGATAACCAGATCAGTAGTTGGTCTTTTCAGAGTTCGTTATGCTGATCAGTCGATTGATCGAGTCAATAAATGTCGGAACAAACGGTTTTTTGAAAGCTGCAGTTAAAACTTAGCCTTCGCCTTGTGCGTTAACGTTATAAGGGGAAGCACTTGGTTTTTTTCTGTACGATAACCGATTTGCAATCCGTTTTATCTAAAGTGAAACTCTCCTGTTTCAATGTATCTTCTACGGAAATTCTGCCTAAACGCTTTTTCATTCGGAATGGCGTTGTCCTTGGTGAAATAATTTCATAGACATCGCTTGTACGTTGACCCTGTGGTGGTAATTTTTTCTTTGGACTTGTTTTATTCTGATCCAATGAATTACCAGCATCCACCTCTAAACAATGATTTGATTTTGCCTCGGATTCGATGATATTATTTGGTTTAATATCGAATTCATCGGGAGTATTGAAAACTTCAGAGCAACTGCTTTTTGAATCGAGATTCAAGGTGGAATCGACTTCTTCAGTATCGGAAAGAGGACTTTTAGCTGAAGCTAGTGAAATTGCCCGAGTACCGGGTTTATGGGTTCTCTCCTCATCAGCAAAATCAAGAGATAGACATCTTTTCTCAAAGAGAGCAGGACCTTGTTTATGTCTTTCATCTATAGAATTTTCCCTATCTGGAATTTTCTTCTTCTCGATAGATTGATCCAGAAATTCAGAATTCACTCGCGATGGTCTTCTAATACTATTTTCCCGTTCGATCGACAGGCAGAATTCCTTATCTGTGAGGAGAATTTTCTTTGGCATTTTTGTCAGATCCTTTAGTTTCTCGAGATCATAATCCTTTTCCATCGAGGGAGACTTTAAGAGACTTTTAACTTTTTTCAATTCAGTTAGAAGATCCATAGTCTCCTGAGATGGTTCATGTGGAATTCTTGGCTTGGTTCGTTTGAAGGATGTATTAGTATCAGACTCATGATCACTTTGATGATCCACACCGTCCTGTTTTCTCAATACGGATCTCACTGTACCTCTCCGAACCGGAAGTTTTGATTTTTCGTCCACTGATGGTCTTTCTACTTCCTTATCATCTGAACTTCTCGATTTTTCCAGATCTCGTATTTTATCGGACGTTTCGGTTTTACTTCTATCAGATGATTTGGTTCTATTTCTCTCGATTCGGTTTTTTTCAGATGAGTCTATTTTCTTTCTATCGGATAATTCGAATCGATTCTTGTCGCCTTTTAGAGAATCGCTGACATCGTACGTTGGTGATATAGTCTTCTCTTGGGCGATAACTTTCCGTAGCATGGCCGAAGTAGGAAATTGACCCTTGGTGCGTTGCTTAAATTCAACGTACGTTTCGATGGGAATCTCTTGTAATTCGAATTTATCATGTAACTGCTTGAAATTTTCCTTGCCTAAAAATTCCGACTGTATTGAATCCTGAAATCCAGGAGATGATCTACAATCATCTGGAAGTTCAAAGGAGGATTTGCAATCTTGACTCTGAAGTCTAAGAGACGAAGATGCAGGTGTTATCACGACAGTTTCCCGGGACATCTTGAGATTATCTGAGGAGATGCCCCATCTTTCGATTTGAGTATGAGTGTTACTTTTCTTGTCGAGAATATCCTCCGAGATTTGCCTCCTTGTTTTCGAGGGTGAAAACTCGAGATTTTTGATAAAACTGACGTCAGTTTGCTTGAAGGTGCGTCGTTCGGGAGATACTGAGGATATTGCCCTTTTGGTGGGTGAATTTGGTGTGCTGTTGTCACTTGGAATACGTTCCTTTGAGTCGGGATTTTCTAGTCGTCGACGAGCTAGGATCTTGGGTGTCGACGTAATTCTCTTGGCCCAGTGTTTTCGTCTGGGTGAATACTCCCAAGAAGTAGCTTCAGCCGGAGAACTGAGGCACGTGGTGGATGAAACGATCTCCTCGCTTGTGGTCACTCGACACTTGACGAGTTCCACTGCACTCGTCGACAGGAGTTTTAACTTTGGATTGACCGTTTCTATGTGTGGCATACTACTAGGTCCGACGCCAGCGTCGAGTACGTCATTCAAAGAAGCTCCTCGAAGAGGATCACGATGACTCTTGAGAGGAGAAGCTTCATCAAGATCTTCCGTCTCGAAGGAATACATCTTTGATAAATAGGCCTTACCAGAACGTCTCCTTTCAGGAAAACTTTTCGTATCTACTCTTGATTTCACCACATGTTCTTGTTTGTCAAAACTTTTGGATGATTGTTCAGCGCTCTCTTGCTTTTTACGCTCTATCCTTGGCGTATCGAAGGTAAATTTATCCAAAGTCCTAGACGAACCAATTTGATCCAAGAATGGTCTTTCCACAGCTCTACTTGGTCCGATTTTTTCCAAGTACGGTTTGCCAATAATCTTTGGTGCTAGAATACTGAGGAATGGTCGATCTTCCGTTTTTGAAATGCCAATTTTTCTGAGGAAAGGCCTTTTCTTTTCTTTCTCTTTGGGATTATCGATGGACCTCTCACTGAGTCGATCGTTACTGTAGTTCGATGAATTATCACTACTTTTAGATCGAGCACGCTTATTTCTTGGATATGGTGTCAATGGAGTTCGCGGTGTTCGGGGTGTGAGTGAAGGACTAACTTCTGGATTGGGACAAGTCTCGTCTAAAAGAGCAATTGCATCCCTAATGTCCATGCAAGCTTTCCTTGGCAATGTTGAAGATGGTCTCGATGGATCGTTCTCCATACTGCTGTTTCTAGTTGACGCTAGTTCCGGCTTGATGGTATCTCTCCCGTTTTGTGATTGTGAGGGGTACGAGCTCTGATCGCCAGGACCGGGAAGTGAGTCCGTTGAATAGTCTTCAAAGTACCAAGGCGTGACACCAAGGTCCTCGGGTCTCATTGCTGGACTTTGGGGTACAGATTTTTTTGAAATGGCACCCTTTCCCTGATCAACTGACGCAGTTGTTCCTCTGTTGGTTTGAGTTCCGTTCGAATGTGTCAAATGTCTGCGATACGTTGAACACGTGGCAAAGTGCGGCTGTGCCGGTCTTGCTGATTCAGTAACGACGCGACCTTGAGCGCAGGGTACAACCGGCTCCCCATCAGCAGGGGCCTCTTCCGGTGTCAGGGGCAAGGCCACCCCGCGGCCAAATTCGATGAACCATAGCTCGTCCCTCAACTCGCTTTCTCACTTTTTTTCGTTCATGTCCTTGTTCAAGTAGTGCAACACGTAATGCAACACTAAATCGTAACAGTACTTGTATTCAGTCTGAAACACAAGTATTATTTTTTATTAGAATATAATTTTATTTTTAAAAAAGTGAATTCACTTTTTTAAAGATTTTATTTGTTATTGGGTCGAAAGTTTGTAATTATATGAATGAATAGGATGGAAAACTAACAAGAAGGGTAGAAACAGAATTTCGTTCATAACAACGTCTTTTGATATCGTGGTGTATGCGCGCGCATTAGCTTCCCCCTCTCTTCCGAATCCACTGCTATATAAGTAGAGCGCGCAGCAGTGTCTAGACACTCTTGAGACGGCAGTTACTGAGAGTTGGTCTCACCTAACGAATGGTGTTACCACAAGAAAATTTTCTAGACGCAATATTTAATAAGTTTAGATTTTAAGGCATTATTTGTAAAGACAAATTCTACAGGGACACTTTTATAAGCTAGTATTAAGTAATAGACGAGTGTATAAATAAAATTAATTAATAGTATATTATACGAATTAAAATATACAACTTTACAACCGAGTAATAAATTTATGACTTGCAAGGATTTAGTGTAGGATTTCAATTACCCACTTGATGTACATGGTAGGTGGGAATAGTTGATTCTAGTATGTTTCAAAGGTGAAATAGTTTATATTAATTAGACTCAAATGTAAACAAGTTTTGCATCATGGTCAAGACTGTATAGTTTATGGTAACTAAGCAAACACAAACTTCCTTTGGAGTTACAATCAAGTTGACGAAGAGTACTAAAGGTTTCTCGGTCGAGTAATGAGAAAAGTTTTGCAAAACTTGAAATCAAAGCACACCTCACATTATAAATTCCACCTAGAAAATTGTTTATAGGTTCCTTTTATTTTTGAAAAGGGGTTTTTAATTATAAATTTCTCGAAAGAAATGCAGAAATTCTATTCTAATTTAATTACCGACAGTGTCGGTAATTCAGAAATTCAACTTTTAGAAGCCAAATGCGAAAAATAGTTGTTGAGGTATTTAACTTGGATCTTAAATAAGCAAATGCTGTAAAGATCGTGAAACATTCACTCATAGTTTTTGTGAAACAATGGCGAAAGTTTTCCTATTTTGTGAAAGTTTAAACAAAAAGCAGTGTATATTAAAGAATATTTTAAGGAGAAAAATTACCATATTTTCCACGAGTTGAGGCCGATGCCTGCGGACAGTTTTAACTGCTTGGAAAATATCAACTTCACCGTGCTGAATAACTTGTTCTATGCAGGCATTGGCTGCACAATAAACTCCAACACGACTTCTACCATCGGGTGAAACAACTGCAACTGGTCCATAAACTGTCCTCTGCCTCCATCTCTCCACCATATTCATCAGTTCTACAAGACTATTTGTTGACGTTGGGACTTTATGTCCCATTGGCCAACATGTCAATTGAAACAGTTGCACAGTCTTTGGAGGCGCTTTAACACCTGCCATTAATTCCGTTAAAGAAACAATTTTCTTGTTTATCCTAAAGACCTGTGAAGTAGAAATTATTATTATTATTATTATCGAAATAATCATTATTATTCGATATTCACTTATACAATATTTAATTATTTTTTGATAAACTTACCCAGGTTTTAATGTTCGTGTAATGATTATGACTGATGTGATCTATCGTGAAAACTGGTCCGTATTTCTTGGAATGTCTACCTTCTGGCCAGAATGTGGGGAAATTAGTTGATCCCTGAGGTGGTACACATAAAACCACAACTGCCGCGCATTCATAATCGTAAACCAAAGACCAAAATTCACCACACGTGTGACGAAGCGGCCATTCCGTAACAATATATTCTCGTGGTTTTGTGTAACCCTGTAAGAGATCATTTTCTCGTTAATAATTCGATTCATTTTACTAATCAAAAAAAAGGAATTTATTCTATCGCTACTTTCATTAAGTTTCATTTCTCTCTTTAGAATTTATTTTCTCAAATGAAAAAGTTAAGAAAAAAAAAATCAAATTATCAGGGAATTTTATGAAATTGGTCAGGAAAATCAGGGAATTTTATCAAAAGTACTTAAAAAACATCAAATTTTTAGAATTACTAAACATTTTGGTTTTTAGTGTCGAAAAACATAATTTGAAGAACTTAAAAACCTTGAATCTTCCTTGAATTATTGTTCCTCTTAAGATGAGCCAAAAGTTTAGAACGTCAAATGAACGAAATCCTTTTCTGATACAAATATTTAAAATAATTATTAACTTGAATTAAAAGTAAAAACGTGAATTAAAAATTAAGTAAGTTTATAATTTATTTTTT
>JUFY01020662.1:2542-17663 GCA_001855655.1 Leptopilina clavipes | reverse complement strand
GTAATATTACTGTAATATTACTGTGATGTTACATGTAATATTACAATTTAATATTACAGTAATATTACTGTAATATTAAAATGTCCGCCTCAAGGTAATATTACAGGTAATATTAAAGTAATATTACACGTAAAATTACTTTAACATTACAAGTAAGATTACTGTAACATTACTGTAATATTACTGTAATGTTACAGTAATGTTACAAAAAATTTCCCAAAATTTTGTATAAGAAAATTTTATGAACTTTTTATTATTACTATGTAACATTGTTACTGTTACACGGTTACAAGCCTTAAACAGAATTTTGTGTACTTTTTTGTAACATTACTGTAATATAACCTGTAATGTTACAGAAATATTACTGTAATGTTACTGTAATATTACCTTGTGACGTACAATTTAATATTACAGTAATATTACTGTAATATTAAAATGTCCGCCTCAAGGTAATATTACAGGTAATATTAAAGTAATATTACACGTAAAATTACTGTAACATTACAAGTAAGATTACTGTTACTGTAATATTACAGTAATGTTACAAAAAATTTCCCAAAATTTTGTATAAGAAAATTTTATGAACTTTTTATTATTACTATGTAACATTGTTACTGTTACACGGTTACAAGCCTTAAACAGAATTTTGTGTACTTTTTTGTAACATTACTGTAATATAACCTGTAATGTTACAGAAATATAACCTGTAATATTACAGTAATATTACGTGCTACTTGGGTTGTTTCAAATTCGTATGTATTATAACACGTATAAATCCACGTGTTTTTACACGTGTATTTATACGTGTAATTACACATGTAAATACACTTGTATTTACACGTGTTTTTTTCAGTAGGGAAACTTGCACAAGAAAATATACAAGGTCTTGTATAAGATCTTGTACAGGTTCATATGTACAAGTAGGTACTTATACATTTTATTTTTAGATTCTTTTTGTGTAGAAAAAATTAAAAACTTTAACGGCTGCGCAGTAGTTTTCTTAAGCCTTTACATCTGTGCAATAGTTTTTAGTATGTATACGTGAAAAGTCTTAATGATTGTAAGTTATCAAATTTTAAGTTTTTGCCAAAAAATATTTTTTGTACAAGAACATGAACGGGTTCATGTACGAGTACTTGTACATATACATATACAATATCTTGTACATTTTCTTGTACAGGAAAATGTACAAGATATTACACAAGAACTTGTTCCAATTTTTTATGCTGAACTTGTACATTTTCTTATACATGAACTAACAGGAACCTGTACAAGTTTAGCTGCTGATCATGTACAGGAAAATGTACCCCAGATAGCACGCTTTTTTCAGGAAGTTTGCAGCAACTTTGCATTTCAAAGTTCGGAAGTTTGCACAGTAAAATTGCTGCAAACTTTATAACTGTATAAAAATGTCCCCCCCTTTGCAAGTTTGCAATGCAAATTTGCTGCAAATAAAATAATTAATATTGTGACGTATTAAATTTGAAAATAAAATCAAAAGTTCTGCTTTTCGTCAAACAAAATCAGGCGTGACCAACTACAATTTAAAATAGAAATTTAAACTAATAAATTTCGCCGTCAGGCTCCAATTAATTTTCTAGGTAAATTAATAAACCGAATTTCTAGCCAAAAACAAAACAAATTACAATTTACAACCCTCTCTGAGTTTCTCTTTTACTCAGAGGGAATTCTGCCTGAACAGTCGGCAAGCAGAAATGCCAACGACGAGACACGACTGGCTGAATACTGGCTTGACTTACCCACGACGATTCTTGGTCTCTCTCTCTCTCTCTCTCTTTCTCTCTCGGACTTCTTGGCGACCTGCCTTTGGAAAAAGGGTTCAAGTAATCCAAAAAGAGGCACTCTCACTGTACAAAATACACTTTATTAACTCTACTCAGTTTAGAGCTTCACGCTCCACTTCAATTCTTAACTCTTTACACAACAATTTTACACTAATAATTTTCAAATTCACACCGCTGTCCAATAGTCACGAAGTCAAAAACCATTATGGTGGAAAATACATAGGACACCTGTAGCGTCTTTTATTTTCCACATGTCCGGCTTCTTCTTCTCTCTCGCTCCGCTGGCTCTCCTCTCTCCATCCTCTTCTACCTCACCGACCCTGACCTCTACCACTTTCTCCACTACTAATTGGCCGAGTGACACACTTTCACCGTGCCTAGTGGGTCACGCGGCAATTCTAACTTCCTGACTTATCCTACTCATTACCATCATAATTCAAGGATATCGACGACAGGTGACGACACAATTCACATCGTCACAATCCCCTCCCCATGACCGGTACTACTCTCAGTAGGACCGTCATCACAACTGGCTCTCCTAACTATCCTCAATCCGACTCTCCTCTTCCCTCACACTGACACTCCTCTCTCATTCTCCTCTCTCTCCTTTCAGTTCCTCACTCGGCTCATCTCACTTACTCCATTCTCCCTCACTTGCCCTTCTTCTTTCTCTCCTCCAACAATTGTCGGATCGCTAGATCCAGAGTTGAAGGTGGCAGGTTTTTGAAAGCGTTGGTGAGAGCCAACATCTTTTCCACCAAATCATCTCCATCATCACCTCCGTCCACAGTTTCGGCAATGTTCGTGCCAAACTGGGTATAAACAATCATTTGACCTATGGCCACTCTTTCAACAGTTAAAACAACTGTATGGGGGAGGGTCCAAGGTCCTCAAAGTGGGAATTTGTATTAGACCTCCAAAGATTATTCCTCTCGTCTTTGGCCTAAGACAACTCCCTCCCTCACTCTGGCTCTCCCGAGGCATCTCCTTCGGCTTCGCTCCCTTTTCCTCACATGTCTTGTTGGGTGGTCCGGGCGGTGGTGACCTCGACCTTTGGGTTTGAGGGGTCGGGTCAGTGCTCTCTATGTCCTCTTTTGCCAGAACCTTTCCCTTCCTCTCTCTCAAGGCCCTCCTCTGAGCCGACTGTCGTAATGCTCGACGCTCTCGTTCGGGCCACCATCTTCTGCCCAACGGTGGGGCACCACAATCTCAGCGCTGTCTGAGCGGCGTCTAGGTTGAGAACTCCTTCGATCCAACCTCTCCAACTCACTTAGGTCCGCCCAGTCGCTCTCCTTCGTGACCGGCTCGTACCTTCCTCCGACCGCTCCTTCTTCCTCACTCTGGCTTACTCCTCTCTTCTCCCTCTCCTTACCCTCAATCTGGCCTCCTGTAGTCTCCCTCTTGTCTCCCTTTGCCGATGTACCTGGCTGAGCCTTTAGGGGTTCTTGGCTTTGCGGCTCGACGTTTGGAAATGACAGGTATGAGGGGGTCTCAGTCTGTACATCCCCCGGATCAAATTCGGGGAATGGGCGGTGTCCAGACTGAGACCTTCCCCTCCCCATTCCTCTTCCTCTCCCTTCCACCTTGTCACTGGGTCTATCTGGCATCCTACCCCTAAATCCTCTACCTCCTGGCAGCGGGTACGGCATTACTCTCCTCTCTTTTCTCTCGGCACACCTCTGACTCCTGCTCACCTTCCAATCTAAAATTTTTATTTATAAATCACAGGAACGAAATAACTTACTAATTTGGGGAAGGTAAGTATGGTTTTAGTTTAGTTATATGGATTTTAGGGACCCGCCGGCTGTGCTTGTCGCTTAAGATAAACACGGTTGGTGATAAAACTTCTACAATCTCATATGGACCTTCATATTTCGGCGCTATTTTTTTGTGAACTTTTGTGTCCCACTGGACAATTTATGTGTTTTTCGCAACACTAAGTCACCTACTTTAACAGATACGTCTCTCCTCCCCTTGTCGTAGTATTTAGTTTGTCTCGCTCGCTCTTTATCAATACATCTTGAGGAATTTGTTGTCAAACTCCTTACCATTATCGGTCAATAAGTATTCTGGCGTTTCCCATCTAAATAGGACCAACTCCTCGAATGCCTTGGCTACCGACTTCCCATTTGCTGACCTCAGTGGCATGACCTCTATCCACCTCGAGAACAAGTCCTGGAACACTACTTCGTATTTGTGGCTGCTCTTGCTCGGCGGAAACTCCATGGTGTCTGCGGCTACTACGGCCCACGGCCTCTCGACAATCCTCTGGCCCATCAATCCGACTGGTCCGGCCTGAGATACCTTATGTAACTGGCATTGTAAACAACGTGTTACATAATTGTGTACGTCGTTCCAAATACCTGGCCAATAATACTCTCGTGCTATTCGGTCATAGTTTTCTCGATACCAAGATGTCCGGCTGATGCCTGAGCATGTCCATCTTCCAAAACTCGTCCTCTATACTCTTCTGGCACTACCAACTTCCAACCATCCTCATCTCCTGTTATTGGCAATAAAAGTGGGTCACTTCGATGCCGATACAAGTTGTCGTTCTCTACTATCCATCCAGGGAACCACTGAGGATGCTAGTTCACTAAATCACGGCGTTTGAGGTACCATTGGTCCTCAATGGTTCAAACGCGGCTATCGACTCTTCTTCATCTTCTTGCAACCTGGACAATGCATCTGGGACATGATGTTGTGCACCTCTTCTGTGAACTATGTCGAAGTCCCACTGCTGCATTTCCAGGGCCCATCTGGCTAACCGGCCTGTAGGATCCTTCAAGTTCCTGAGCTATTTTAGGGCACTGTGATCTGTGATCACATGAAATTTGTACTCCTCAGTATACGGCCTGAACTTTTTGATTGCCCACAACAACGCTAGGCACTCTTTCTCTGTCACACTATAATTCCTCTCTGGCTATGTCAAGATTCGGCTGATGTAAATTATCGGGTGCTCTCCGTCTTCAAATTCTTGCGTTTGTTGGTTTTCCTTATTTACTATGCTAGGTTAATTAAAAGTTAAATAATATTAGTCTGAATATACAAAAGACTGCTGCTAAGAAATAAAATTAAAATTATACCTGCGTCTATAAAAAAGGAAATCCCATCGACAGATTTCTATTGTTTGTTTACCTTCAGGCATATACTTGCTATGTCCTGTAAGAGCTCAGTCAGTTACCGTGTATACTTTGAAGTGTTAACATTGAATAAAATATTCTCTTTAAATATTGATTCGTTTTAATTCAAATTCCCATACCTCTTGGCGAAGTTGAATGTTCTCGGCTGGCGTGCGTTTAGATGAAATGGATAAAGTTTCACATCTACTACTAACACTACCAAATTCCTATAATGGTGTTATAACTGCCCTCGAAACTTTATCTGAAAATAATTTAAATCTTTCTTTTGTTAAAACAAGATTGCTCGATCACGAAGTAAAACTGAAAGCTGATAAAAATTCAAGTCCTAAAGTATTATATACAGAAAAAGCAACTACATCTACATCATCGAAGAATCAAAATCTCCATAGAACAAAGAAGAACCAAAATAATTTCAAAGCGAAATTTAACTAACCAAATAAATTTCAAGAATTCAAAGTTTCACAATAACAACAATAGATCAACAAATCAAAAATGCGATCATTGTGGCCATACTAATCACATCAAGAAAGATTGCTATTATTTCAAGAGGATGAATCAAAATCAAAATATTCCAATTGTACAAACCATTCAAGACACTGGTTTTGCCTTTATGTTAGGAAGTTCTTCACATACTTCAGAAAACAAAAATCAAATCGCTTTTATATTAGACTCTGGAGCAACACATCATGGCGGAGAATATCTATGCCACCAATTTAAAGATCATTGTAAAGAAAAAGGGATCAGTTATCACTTGACCGTAGCTCATACCCCACAACAAAATGGTGTCGCGGAAAGAATGAACCACACATTGGTTGAAAAAGCACGCGCAATGGTAATTATTTCAGATTTACCTAAATCTTTCTGGGGTGAAGCTATTTTATATCCACCTATATAACTAATATATTACCAACTAAAGCGTTGCCCAATGACAAAACACTATATGAATTATGGCATAATTAAAAGCCTAAAATGAATCATTTAAGAATTTTTGGATCAACTGTATATGTCTTGGATAAAAATAGAAAAAGAAAGTTTGACCAAAGATGCTTTAAATGCATTCTAGTGGGATATCAGCCTAACGGTTATAAATTATGGGATATAAGAAGTAGCAAATTTATCATTGCTCGCGACGAAATTGTTGACGAGATACATTTTAAAACTACTAGACCTAGTGAATCCTCAGAATTAAATATTGAAAAAACGATCAATAAAAAAACCAAAATTTCTGAGAATCAATCAGATGAATTGGTTGTTTCTAAGGCTGGTAATGATTTTTTCCAAATCCCAAACAGTTCTTCTATTGAAGAAAGTAATCTAAGAAAAAGTGAAAGATTACAAAATAAACCTTCAGTCTCATGCAAAGAAGATGATAATAAAGAACTGTATGGTTGTATATTAACCTTGCCAACTAATACAGCTCAAATTCCCAAAAATTATCAACAAATTCAATATATGGAAAATCGTTTTAAATGGGAACGAGCAGTGAATGACGAACTACATTCGCTTCATGAAAACAAAACCTGGGTACTAGTTGATAAACATTTAAATAAAAATATTGTACAGTGTAGATGGCTTTTCAGTATTAAGCACAATGAAATTGGTAATCCGAGTAGATATAAAGCACGCGTCGTTGCAAAAGGGTTTAGTCAAGAGTATTTAAGTGACTATACTGAGACTTTTGCACCTGTTGCAAGAATAACTACTATAAGGTTTATTCTCGCTTTCTCGAATCAACACGATATCAATATTCATCACATGGATGTCAAAACGGCATTCTTAAATGGTATTCTAAAAGAAGAGATTTATATGTCGGTTCCTGAAGACGTAGATGCAAACCAAAACCAAGTTTGCAAATTACTGAAAGCCATTTATGGTCTAAAACAATCATCCCGGTGCTGGTATGAAAGATTTTATCAGTTTTTAAAAAAACTAGGCTTTGTAAACTCAGCTGTCGATGCTTGTCTCTATTATCACAATAACGGAGATGTTCTTAAAAATATTTACATTGTCCTACATGTTGATGATCTTTTAATTTGCACTAAAAATAAAAATACATTAGAATACATAAAAAAATGCTTAACTTCAAGTTTTCAAATGCAAGATCTTCAAGAAGTAAAACTTTTTTTGGGGATTAAAATAGAGAGAACCTCTAATACTTTTACATTAGATCAAAGTTTGTATATTAAATCAATATTAGAGAAATTTTCTATGCATGAATCCAAGCCAGTGGACACGCCATTGCATACAAATCTTGATTATGATGCCTTAAACAATGACAAAGTATCTACGGCACCTTGTCGTTATTTAATTGGATGCTTCATGTATGTAATGATGTGTACGCAGCCTCACATTTGTGCTACTGTTAATATATTAAGTCGTTATCGAAGTAAAAATAATGAAGAATTGTGGAAATTGTTTTTTCGTTTTGATAGATCAACCATAGATCAACAAGATCATTTTTTGTGAGGTTTTTTACTCGTATTGTAAAATTCTATAATTGTGTATTAGCAGGTTTACACTTTAAATCATTGATTTGTTTATATCAACTTACTATATCTGCATATAAAACATGTACAGTATACAGTTTCAAAATTTTGGGTCTTGGTGGAGTAACCTGCAATTCAGGTTTATTATTAACTAAAAGTTGAAATTTTTAAATTTTGACTTCCTAGACAGTACGTAAGCTTGCCCCAAGCAAGTCTATCTTCTATATATAGATTGTATAGTATTTATGTATGACTAGACGAGTGACTAAACTCATCTTCAGTATACTATCCTCAGTATTATTTTTTATGACTTAAGTCGTCTTTCTGTCATCATTCCTCTTTCTTAAATTTTATACACTGTAAAAAAAAGGAGTTAGAATTTAACTCTGAACGAGATTCTATAAAAGTTGCACCCTTTTTTTTAGAGTTGAAGCAAATGGAGTTAAATGAAGAGAGTTATTTAACTCCTCTTCATAAACTTGGTGAGAAATTCACATCATTTTTAATTACGAAATAACTAGCGAAGGAGTTGATTCTTATCTCTTCTGTTTTTTCTCTTGGAGAAAATGCTAAGTATTATAGATTAACTCACTTTTGGAGTTGATTTTTAACTTGAAAATTTGTACTCTTAACTCCGGTACCAATTAACTTTTTAAATTTTTTACAGTGTAGAATCGCCTTCTCTTATAGTCTTTGCGGAGATTAGATTGGGCTCAGTTTTGCTCTGCTAGATGTCTTACTACAAATTTGAAGAATTTATATACTAAAAAGAACCTTACATCAAACGTTCCATCCGTAACAAATGATGTTCCTCTTGCAAACGCTTCTATCATTTGATCTGTAGCAAAAACAAGCGCAACAGCATTATCGTTCCCTATAACGGAACCGCAGAAAATCCCCTCTGTGCATTCAAAATTTAGGTTTTGAAGCTGTGCTCCAAAGGATAGTAAGTCTTCAGGTATTGGACCTCTGTTCAACATCATTTGATTGTACAACGTTCCTCTGATGGACTCATAGTTCACTAATCGAGAGACTTCAGCAGGAAATCTACAAATCTACAACAATTTTCAACAAGTTTGATACAAGTTTGCAATGCAAAGCTCGAAAGTTTTCACAGCAAGTATGCAGCAAACACCATCCGACACGATCTTTTTAAAAAATTGACATCAGATTTCGTAATAAGTGACCACAAAAACCCCCTGATACGAAGTTTCATAAAAAATCAACAATTTATTTTAATTTCGTCCGCTATTTTGAATTTTGTAAAATCAACATCAGATTCGTAATCAGCGACCTAGAAAACCCTTAGATACCAATGTCACAAAAAATTAACATTTTTAACAGATGTTTTTGTTAATTTTACTTGCCGTGAAAATTTTCGAGTTTTGCATTGCAGACTTTTAGCAAACTTGCTGAAAATTGTTGTGCTATCTAGAACTGTTTACTGCAATCCAAATATATAATAATCAATAATAATTTTTTTTATGGAAAAATCCTTTTTAAACAAAAATTTAAGTATATATGTATACTTAATTTTTTTTAATTATATACCTCAAACAAACTTGATCAAATATGTTTCGAAGAGTTCTAACGCCTCTTGCTCTAAAAGCTTCTCATTTTAAAAGCAATTTTAATTACTCCAACTGCAGACATAAAATATCAGGCCCGTGAGCTCGATGTTCGATACTTTCCTCTATTCTCCTTGTCATTGTATTAAATCGGACCATATTGTTACAATGTCTACTTCGTTTTGAAATACACCGGTAGTTTTGATAGGGATGAATTTAAAATCGACTTTTCTTATGGTAAAAATGAACCCGAATAAAATACTTAAATGTATTTGGCCTTTGACCTTCCACTTCAAACATTAAATTATCTTCTGCATTTTCGCCTTCATTTACAACTGCACCATTTTGCATTTAATTCTCAATCGGTACCACATTATTCTCATCATCCTCATTTCAATTTCTCACTTGAACACCACCCTCTCTCATACCATTTTCCCCTTCATTTAAGATTCGAATATCCTAGTTGTTAGGTATTGCTATATTATTATTATTTTCATGTTCATTCTCGACTTCCATTCTAAGAAAATTGTGAGTTTTTAAAATTCAAGATTTCTTACATTGTCATTTAAAAATAAAATGTCATACTTGACATTGGAACAGTGGCGTGCGTACGGGGGTGCCCGGTAGGTCCGCGGACACCCCAAATGATTTGTAATTGATGAATTCGGCCGCAGATAGGTACACGAATTTTTTTTATAGTAACTCAATTTTTCAAATTTTTTTAAAATAAAAGTTTGAAATTTTGCCAATTTCTTTAAAAATTTGAAACAATTTTGTTTCACGTTTAATTTTCGCGCTGACCTTATAAATCCACCTCATGAGCGCGGACCACAAGATGTGATCCCACCTTAAGCAGCAATATTTTAATCTTAAGTCCCAACCCTGCAACATATGTTCGTGTATACAGTTTTACGTGTATTTTTTTTTCTTTAACGAAACATGTTTTTTTGCAATATTTATTGATCATCGGTAATTAGAAAGTAATAATAAAAATGCCAAAATGTGCCCAAAAAGGTGTAGCTGAGAAAAAAAGACAAAAAAATAAAGAGCTATTAATGATATCGGCTCGTCATTGCATAATGACGTTTAAAAGTAATTCGTTTGAATCCTGCTCTTTTTTAAGGTTAATTTGCATAAAATTGAATTCGAAATATTTGCCCAGAAATAATTTTTGATGTGGTATTTTGTATATTTATAGAACAAGAAAGTGAAACGCGGCCAGATAAAATCGTTGATCCTAGGGATCCCTGTAACAAAATTCCATCGAGTAGAGTTGAAAAAGATGCTAAGATTCGACGCGGTCCTTTTCAACCGAAATTATCAAAATACCCAATAAAAAAAATGAGCGATAAGTCAAGAAGTTTTCACTTTTCCTGGTTTGAAAAATATTCTTGGTTTGAATATAGCATTGAAAATGACGCAACTTTTTGTTTCTATTGTCGTATATTTGCATCAAAGGAAAGTAACAAAAAGGGATCCATTGATAATGCTTACATCTCGAACGGTTTTTCTTTATGGAATAAAGCTCCAGGAGCGTTTGGTGTTCACGAGAAATCACAATGCCATCAAACCAGCTTACAAGTCTGTAACCAATGTAATGTTGAGAGAAATATGAATATGAATAGATGGGTAACCTGTGTCTGTAATGGCTGATGAAACCCCAGACATCGTGCACCGTGAGCAGTTCGCGGTAGCTCTACGATACCTACCAAAAAATTATTCTGTACCTGTCGAAACTTTCGTATGTCTAAAAAGACTGGTAAAGACAGATACATCATCTATTTTTGACAAATTAGATGAAGTTATTAAGGAACTTCGCTTGGATTGGAGTAATGTCTTGTCAGTTTGTTTTGATGGGGCATCAGCGATGTCAGGAGAATTCACTGGTGCACAGGCTAGATGCAAGTAAAAAAATAAAAAAATATTATATATTCATTGCTATGGACATTGCCTCAATCTCGCTCTAGTTAGTTCTTACATTTCCCATAAGGACAATCCAATAATACACGAGTTTTTTGGAATTGTTCAGTTGATTTATACATTCATAGAAGGGAGTCCCAAAAGACATGCGATATTTGAGACAATCGTTAATGCTACCAAAAGTCACCTTAAAACTCTTAAATCTTTATCAGAAACGAGGTGGGCATGTCGTGCCGAAGCTGTTGCAGTAGTCGCAGAACAGATTATTTTAATAATTAAAGCGATGGAAGAAATTATTGAAACGACCAATACGACGCAAAACGACTAAGGTGCGTGCCACCGCAAAGGGTCTAATTTTTCAAATAAAAAATTTCAATTTTATTATGAGTTTAAAAATCTTAAACCCAGTACTAAATGCTATTGTAATTGTGAGTAAGACGTTACAATTACCATCACTAGATTTATGCGAAGCCATGGACACAGTTAACTCTCTTTATCAAACGTTGGATGAATTCAGAAACAACGATGACACATATGACGAAATTTATACAGATGCGTGTGCTTTGTGTGAGGAATTAGGCGTTGTAATCACATATCCAAGAAATAGGAGAGTTTTAACCAGAATCGACAATCGGCCGGGTACAGCTGCGGCAACTGAAGGACCTAAAGGCTATTTTAAATTTTTCGCCTTTAATACTCTTATCGATTCTTTGCTGCATGGTTTACGAGAACGATTCAAGCAAGAGACTAAAAAAATCATTATCGCCGTGGGTAAGATCACAAAATTGCAATTTGAAAAGCAGCATTTGACCAATTTGATTTAAATTTAATGACTATGCAAGCAGAGTTGAATTTATTTAAAAAATTCTGTCGAGAAACCGAAATTTTTTTATATGATGAGTTGGTTAAATTGGTTTAAAGTAATGGAATCGAGGAAACGACATTTGCTAATTCTTTCAAACTAGTAAATGATTTTTCTTCAATTACGGTCACAAGTTGCTCGTGTGAAAGAGATTTTTCAAAATTAAATTTAGTCTTTTCTAAAACGCGAAATAAGATGACGCAAGAAAGATTGTTTCATGTACTGCTTCCTTTTGTTGAATAAGAGATAGTCAGTCAATTGGATGTTGAAGATATTATCGGCGAGTTCATAAATATAGTTGATTTTAGTAGGAGAATGCTTTTATAAAAAAAAAATATGAAAACCATTCTTCTAAAGTCCAAAATTATGTATTAAAAACATATTGAACATGAGTAAAACTAATTTTTTTCTATATTTAGTTCTTTTCTATTCGCATTTCCACGTTTACAATAACTGATTGACTGTTAGTCAGTAAAGTTTTCTGACGACCTTTTTATGCTTGTCGGGCCGCGGGAAAACAATTTTTAGAGGTCGCGTTCCACCAGGACACCCCAAATGAAAAAGTCTGCGCACGCCACTGAACTTTGCACCGCAAGTTTGCTGCAAATTTTACTACAAATTCTTGTGCTATCTGGGAACTTGACAAGTTTGAGACTGATATTAGGACATTTGAGAAAACCACTATCTGACAAACAACAGTATAAAATTGTCTATAAAGGTTTATTACCCAATTACCGTAAAGAAGTCAACAAGTCGGCAATATAATTATTGTCACAATTGGAAAAGGATCTTCAAAATTTTGAAAAATCAAGGACTTTGATGAACATTATATTTCCCTACCAACCAAAGATAAGGTACATTTTCCAGCAGCAGCGTATAAAGTGACAAAGAAAGACGAGAAGAAGGATGGGCCAAATAGAGGTGATAAAAAAATTTCAGCTATAGAAGACGAAGCTATATCCGAGACAATTTAGAATAAGAAATAGGTCGAGAAAAAGAAGAAGAAGGGCATGAAGGGAAAGGGGGACAAGAAAACAGAGACTGAAATAAATTTAGATAATGTTGACGCATATAACCAATCAATTTCCCCCGACTTCACTTAGATTTAACATTTTTATGATTGTTTAATGTTTGAAATGGTTATCAAGCCAAAAATAGGAAACGCAACATTTCACCGAAAAGATCATCGTTACCGCTAGCAAAACGGAGAAGAAAAACTAAACACTCAACATTCTGTTAAGTATTAACACATGTCCGAAATGCGAATCCAATGTTAATTTGGAGTAAAATTTTCATTTTTTTCACATATCTTGTTTTTCATTTGATTTTCAATTAAAAAAAAAATTTTATTTTTCAAAAATTTTTTTTATTTAAAAAAATTTTATTTATTAATGAATTGTTTAAAAATTTTTAATTGATATTATTATGTTCAGAAACATTAAATGTAACTGAAATTTAATAAATTTTTATAAATTTATTTGAGTTTTTCCATATTATTATCAATTTATCAAAGTTGGTCAACCTGCAAGCCTAAATTTCGAAATGTTGATTTTATATCATTTTTAAAATTTGATGTAAAAATTTTATTTTTTGACAATTTAAGTCATCTATGGGTCAAATTTGTAGCTTTTTAGGTCCTCTTTCGGATGTTATGTTCATATAAATTAATTTTTTTTTAATGAGTTATGAGCAAAAAAACTTAGGCTGATCAACCTGCAAGCCTTTCCCCTACTATTTATAATGAATAAAGCAAATTTTTTAATATTAAGTTGGCATAGATAGTTCAAACGAAATCTTGTTGTGAGAAATTTGTATTTTGTATAATATAATTCAAATGCATAAAATGGTCAGTACCGTGGCAGACAATTTTCGAAAATTTGTTCTAATTTCTTTGCAATTATAGCTGTAGTAAAATCGTTCAAAATATAACTTTATTATGTCTTAATAAGTGGAAAAATTGAGGTTTAAAATTAAAAAATGAAAGTTTTTTTGTCTTTTAAAACTTATCTTGAAATTTGACAGTTATGTGCAAATCACCCATATAGAGCGTTAAATTTACAAAAAATATGTCGCGATTTATTACTTTTGATTCATTTGTTGCTGAGTTATTTCCATAAAAAACTTAAATTGGAGTGCGGACTATCTTAAAGTTAATATTAAGAGTTCAAATTTTCAGAGAATTTTTTTATCAATTTGGAAGCATTTGTGCCACTTGGAGCACCCTACCCCTCCCACCTCTACAGTTTTTAATAAAATCTTTTAATACTTTATGGGTGAAGTGCTCTCCCATAGTACTAAAGTTTGTTCAAAATTCACCCTTATTTAAAAATCGAGTTGGGTCACTTGAGAAATTTTAACCTATGAACAACACATAGAATAAAAATCTACTCCTGATCTTGAGTAGATTCCTACAAATGATCCTGTATGTAAATGTTGTTTTAAATTGTTCTTACATAGGATTCTTAAACTGTTCCTTCATAGGAGCGTTAATGTTCTATACCTATAACATTTGATACAGAATACCGTTATCTTTTTTATAGAACTGTGATAATACGCAATAATAAAAAAGGGGTGGTCCCACAATTCTGACCGGTAGTGTAAATTTTATTGCAATTTTTTTATTATTGCGTATTATCACAGTAATATTATGGTAATATTACAATCAGGCGAACATTTTAATATTACATGCTACTTGGGTAAAGATCTTTTGCTCGCAGATATTTTCTAAATTAAATTATTAGTTTGATTAGATGAGGAGAACTAAAATTTTTTTCTATTTATTTACTAAAAGATGATAAAATTGTGAGAAGATGAAGACCTTATAGAAGTGATTTGAATAACATTTTATTTAGATATTTTGAAAAAAGCCTTATTTTTAATGTTTCACAAAAATTTGAATAACTTCTTAAATAATAAACGTTTTTTAATGTTCTTGGGCTTATTTAAAAGGTAGTTTTCTACAAAAAGAGAATTACTTACCATCATTAAATTAACATTTTTTCCCTCAAAAATGCAAGTCGTCAAAGTTGAACCAAAAAAATTCAAAAAATTTGAAATTATTTTTTTAACAAAAAAATAGTTTTTAAAATTCAGATAAATTTATTTTATACAATTCCCTTGGAAAATCTATGCAATTTCATAATTTATATATTTTATAAAACGGTTTTTGGTATAAAAAAATTATTTCAAATTAAAAAAATTTTTTTGGTTCAACTTTGACGACTTGCATTTTTGGGGGTAAAAATTATACTTTATTGATGGCAGGTAACTATTTTCCTGTAGAAAACTACCTTTTAAATAAGTCCAAGAACATTAAAAAGTGTTTATTATTATTTTA